>JAKOGI010001920.1:87500-164472 GCA_029747015.1 Carnegiea gigantea
TATATATATATATATGTACACGCACGCATATATATCCATACATACGTACATACATATGTGTGTGTGCGTGTGTATGTTTGTGGAAGCTCACACACGAGCACACGCACGCACATACATGCATGTATCTCATGCTTTACCGGTCTGGGAGCATGTTGCTTCTCATTTCAATACCATCGGCTAGAGCATTAGATCTTAGGTGTATGGTTATTCATGTGTCCAGGGGAACAAATCAGTACATGGAGTACTGTTTACGTAACATTAAAACCCTTGCTAATTCTCTTGCTGCAATCCAGGGTCTTGTTTCTAATGTCGAGTTAATTCAATTTACTATGTCTGGTTTACCATATGATGATCACATTTTTGTTATTACTTGTTCTATGTTGCTTGGTAGTCACACTTTTGTTAATTTACGGTCTAAACTGATTTTCTACAAGCAACAATTGATGTTTCAGTCTAATGGAGATTCCCTCATTCATCAAGCTGTTGTTAACACTCTTAATTCTGGTGTTTCTAATCCAGAGGGCGAGTCTCACAGCCAGAATAAGAATAATAATGGCAAGAATAAGAATAATGGTGGTCATCGAAATGGGAATGATATGCAGCGCAACAATAAAGGATAGGAACAACTACAACAACAATAACTGATAGTCTGGCTCATCACCAGGGAGTTTGCCTACTGGTATTGTATATAGTAATATAGATGTTTAATCGTTATATACTTATTATACTTCTACTTTCGATATTCACACTTTGTCTACAGGCCCTAATCAGTGCAATGGGATATTAGGTTCTTATCCCAACGTTATTTGTCAAATATGTCATGCCCCATGTCATTCTATTGATACCTATCCTATCGCTGTCAACTTCACCAGTAATTAGTGTTTCTTGTGTACACCACACTTGGTTCTGTGGATGCTGGTAAACAAATTTAGTATGCTGATTCTACTACTACCTCCCACATTACCCGTGATGATGATAAGCTACTCACTAAATCTACTTATTCTTAATCTAGTCTAGTCAAAGATAGGAATGTAATCTTATTGCTTGTTATACATGTTGTTCATAGTAGTGTATCTACTCTTGGAAAGTGATTGCACCTTTGTTGTTTTCTTCATGGTCCTCAGTTGTGTCATAACCTTTTGTCTTTTAGGCAACTTTGTCGTGGCAACAACCGTAGTATGGTTTTTATTCTAATTTTATTTGTTTTTAGGGCAACACCATGGTGATGTCCTTTTTGAAGGCTATTAGTGTTACCAATGTCTATCTAGTTTGTCTTCTATTAAAAGCCCTCTGGTTCCTACTAGCTTGACATTTAATACTTCAAGAGATCACTAGCATCGTCACCTAGGGCATTGTGGTGTTCGTGTTCTTGTTGTTTGAAAGGAAAATAATCTTGTTGATGTCTCTTCTTCTTTTCATGATAATTGTATGAATTGTAATTCAGTGAAGTCCCATAAATTTCCTTTTGATGTAGCTGACCATTATACTAATCCTCCTTTTGAGTCGATACATTCTGATGTATGACAATCACATGTTCTACCTCATAAGGGTTTTAAGTACTACATCTCATTTATTGGTTTTTTTACCTCATCTTATATGGATTTATTCTATAAAACGGAAATCGAAAGTCTATACCATTTTTTGCACATTTAAATCCCTAATTGATTAAAATGTTTTAGAGTGATGGTGGAAGAGAGTTTGATCAAACTGTTATACATGACTTCTTTCTTAAGCATGGTATTTATTTTTGAAAATCTTTCCCTAACACACTGCAACAGAATGGGGTAGCTAAATGAAAGCATAGACATCTTCTTAAAATGACTCGTTCTTTTCTCATTGATGCTTCTCTTCCCGCCTCTTTCTGGTTATATGTGCTTTATGCTACTATCTTTACCATTAATAGGCTTTCTACTCCTATTGTTCATGAAAAATCTCTCTGTGGGATTTTGTTTGTAAAAGTACCAAATTATTCTTTCCTAAAATCTTTTGGGTGTGCTTGTTTTCCTAACTTTACTACTAATTTTGCGAATAAACTGTCTTCTAGGTATATTCAATGTGTGTTTTTGTGCTATGCATCCAGTTGACCTTGTCCCCTTTCCAGGACCCAACTGAAATGGGACAATTCAGCTATTGGGCCTCTGGCTACCTCCCACTACAGCCTAGCTCCCTATTACCAGTGTCTGACCCAGTCCATAGTCCACTTGCTTCCTCCCTCCCTTGGTCTTTTGATGCAGTCACCTCCTCAATTGGGCCTTCCTCTAGCACCTGTCCCTAGCTCATTGCACCTAGCATCAGCATCCAATCCAGTCTAGGCGGAACTTCTAAGCCAATTACGCATAGCCTAATTCTTCCTTCTTCACCACTTGTAATCAATGCTCATCCCATGCAAACTAGGTCCAAGTCTGGCATTTCCAAACCCAAGCGTCTTCCTTGGTTTTCTATGACCTTAGCTGAACCTGAACCTAAACCCACTTCATTCACTCAAGCCTTCAAATATTCTCCTTATAAACAAGCAATGGATGAGGAGTGCAATGCGTAAATGGCTAATGGCACTTGGAATTTGGCTCCATCCTAACCTTCGCAAAGCTTGGCTATGACTGAATGGGATCACCGAGTAAAATATCTCTCTGTTGGTTCTATTCAGAGGTATAAAGCACCTCTAGTAGCCCATGAGTTTCACTAGCAGACCGAAACTAACTACCTTGAGACATTTTGGGCTATTGTAGAACCTGTTACTACTCACCTTATTCTCTCCTTGGTTGTTTTGTTTCAATGGTCCCTTCCAGAGTCAGGCGTGAAAAATATGTTTCTGCATGAATATCTAACTAAAAAGGTTTATATGAAATAGCCCGAGGCTTCATTCACCTTGATTTCCCCCATTATGTTTGAAAACTTAAGAAGGCTCTCCACGATTATAAGCAAACTCCATGACCTTCGTTTCATCATTTCAGCAATTTCCTTCTATCTCATGGTTTAACTTGTAGCAATGCTAATCCCTCCACGTTTGTCTTCCACACTGGTTGTGATATTGTGCTCTTACTTCTCTACGTGGATGATATGGATTTAACTGGCGATTCTCCTAACATGCTTCAATCTTCTATCACTGTTCTTTTTAACCAATATACCAAGGAGGACCTTGGGGAGCTCTATTACTTTTTTAGCATTTAGCTAGTTCGTCATTCCTCGGGTATTTTTCTTTTCCAGCAAAAGTATGTTAATGATCTTCGGCATAAATTTCATCTCCACATTATTAACTAGTTACTACTCCTTCTATTGCCCTGAACCACTTTATCCCTCACTAATGATGAATTGCTTGTCGATGCCACTGAGTATCAGAGTATGGTAGGTGCTTTAGAGTACTTTTATATGACTCGTCCTAATATTGCCTATACAGTCCATGTAGTTTTATAGTTCATGCATACTCCATGCACCTTATGTCGTTAAGCGCATTTTCCAGGTACTTGTAAGACACCCAGAATCATGGATTGTTTCTTTGACCGTCCATCTCCTCCCCAGTCATTGTTGCCTATTTTGACGTTGATCGGGCTAGTTGCAAGGACTCTGGTCATTTAACTACTGGCTACGCTGTTTTTTTTGGAGAAAACCTTAGTGCTCGGCGTTCCATAAAGCAACCCACAGTCTCTAGATCTTCTACAGAGGCAGAGTACCTTGCTCTTAGTTATATTGTTACTAAGGTTGTCTGGATTCGGAAGCTGTTCTACGAACTTGGGATTGCCATTTGTGATTCTGTTCATCTTTATTGTGGCAATGTTGGTGTTATCTGCTAGTACAGTTCAACATGATCGCATCAAATGTATTGCAGTGAACTACCATTTTGTTCAAGAATGAGTTGCCGCTGGTGATCGTGTAGTACGATATACTGCTACTAGTTTATATATTGCTAATGTATTTATAAAAGGATTGTCTTCTAAGTAGTTCTTGCTTATAAAGTCCAATCTGTACATGCATCCCCCCGATTAGAGTGAGAGGGCGTAATAGAGAGATTGGGAATATTATTGTACTTGTATAACTTGTACAATTTTATATAAATGTACATTGAGACTCCCAGGTTCGGTGAGCAATTCCGCCTCTAAATCTCACACTTTTTGTAAGACCCACCTTTGTTATTTTTGCATTAAGTTGTCTGACTTGCTTTTTACGTTGTAAAATCATATTTTAATAACTGTATGAGTTAAATGATTATCGATGTGCTTATGGCAGCTAATAATTTTATGAAAAAGGGGGGTTATTATTGCTACTATTGATTTTAAAGTCAATTCGTGCCATTTATGCATTTAAATTATATCGATAGTTTAATTTAGTCATTATTCGATTTATTTAGTCATTTCCCGAATACGATTAGGATTTCAACCTTAGAATTAGTTTCGAGGTTTATGAAAATCCAACCTCGACATATTTGGGAACGAATAATCGATAGAAAGTCGTATTAGTGATTCGGGTTTAGAGTTCGGGATACGATCTAGACCAGCGATGCCAATTACTGATCAGCTTGAGTCAAAAAAAGAGGGGGACAAAAAGGGAGGCCAAGCCCCTTCTCTTTCACGGCAAAAAACGCATGCGAGCAGGGGGGTCTGCTGCACCCAGCCCCGCCAGCCACCAAGCGAGAGAGAGAGAGAGAGAGAGAGAGAGAGAGGCTGAGCGTTGGAGGGAGAAGGAGAGGGCGCCGACGCCAGTGCCGCGGCGCGTAGCCAGCCACGGCCGTGGACCGACGAAGAGAGAGAGAGGGATCGAGCGTGAGTCAGAGCGAGGTGCTTAGTCCAAAGGCTAGGGTTTCGAAGCCCTCAATCCCGCACCACCACGACCGTCACCGTCGACTGGTGAGCCCACGCCGGCGACCACCACTAGCAGCAGTGGCAACGGTAGTGAAAGGGGTAGAAACCCAGGTCTGGATTTGGGTCGAATTGGGTCTGTGTTTGTGTGGATCAGGCGTTGATTAGGTTGGTTCGTGCTTCAGTGAGCAAGGGCCAGGGAATCCAGTTTTCCAGCACTCAAAGCTAAGCCCAGCAGCCTTCGAACGAATCCTTAGCTTGGATTGAGGTGGGTGTTCTTCGCCTCCTAAAATAGTATTAATTTCACAAACATTTTAGCGGAATCGATGTTGCATGCTAGACTAACATAGCCAAATTTGCTAGAATGTGCTGCCTTATATTGGATTCTGAGATGAAACATACATGCTTAGCTTCGAAGTGGATCAATTTTGTTAGTTCATGCATGAGATTTAATTTCGAAGCGATTTATATATGTTTAGCTTCGATTCGAATCAATTTAGGTGAATTATGCATGAAATGTTGATTCAAAACGAATCATATACATTTAGCATCGATTCGAATCAATTTAGGTGAATTATGCTGGAAATGTTAATTCGAAGTGATTTACATATGTTTAGCTTCCATTTGAATCAATTGACGTAAATTATACCTGAAATGTTAATTCGAAGCGGCTTATATATTTAGCTTCAATTCGAATTAATTGATGTCGATTATGCCTGAAATATTAATTCGAAATGAATTATGTATGCTTAGCTTCGATTCAAATCAATTTAGTTAATTCAAGCTGAAAGTTTTAATTCGAAGTAAAGTAAGTATGTTTAGCTTAGGTTCGAATTTATTTACTTAATGTACGCTTGAAGATGTCATTCGAAATGAATTATAAATGCTTAGAATTAACGTATATATGATTAGTCGTGTCATAATCGTATATGAATCATAATCATATATGAACTTCGAAATGAGTCGTAATTATTTAGAATTAACGTATAAATATGCTTAGTTATTTCATAATCGTTGGTTAATTTCAAAGTGAATTGTAAGAGTTTAAAATCAACGTATATGAAAGTTTAGTCGTTCCATGATCGTTTATAAACTTCGAAGTGAATCGTTTTATGTTTAAATAGAGACTTGATTCATGTTAAGTTTGAAAGGCATGAATAGTTAAGCTTGAATGGCATGAATAGGCTTAAATGTAACTTCGAATCGGTACTAATCTATTTGATTGAATTATGCTTATGAAACAGCTCTGGAAATAATATTTGAATGACAAACTAAGCATGTTTATGCCCCTTAAGTGAAATATATAAATGTAATCATGTTTCATGCTTAGTTGGTTTAACTTAGCTTGCTAAACGTCCGTTTTAAGTTAAGATCATATGAATGCCTATTATATATATATATGAGTGCATGGCTATAACCGTTGGTTGCAGTGTACTGCTAATTGTTAGCTGTATATTCAATAAGTTAAGCATTGATAAATTGCATAAGTTTACGTATCACTTTTGAGTATATCCTAATGATTAGGATGCTAGATTGTAAACTGAAAATCGAGATGGTAGTTGGATGGTTTGAGGAAGAACTATGAGTGGTTCAAGGTCCTTGTAGTACGGTGCTGGTGGGGAGGGAGTTCGGGTTGTGAATTGACCGCAATCGCGTGGATTGCGAGGCCATGTGTGGCTCATTGTGTTGAAATGATTACAAAGTTTTTAAATGTGATATGTGTATCCCCTTTCCCTTGTATATTTAAGATGTAACATGTGTGTGTAAAGGTGATGTTTTGGCAAAGGACTTTTCACGTGTTTTAGATGAATAATAGCCACGTCTAGTAACGAGCAATGGCCTACTTTAGTTACTCAAACAATATTTGGGAGGAATCCCTAAAACGTTTTAGAAATGGTATGAGTTACATGTTAAACGACTTTACCAAAAGACACAATAAAATTATTGGCCGTTAAGGTCCATATGCTTTAAAGTGGCTAAGATAATGTGCTTCGGACAATATGAAAAGAACGATGTTAACCTAGGGGAAGGTCCAGAAACCCTAAAGGCCCTGACGAGGGTTGATGTAATGGTCCAATATGTTAGATGCAGCCATCCCAGGAGTAAGAGCTTAAGTGTGTGCGATAGGTCTCACTATGGGGTTGAGAATAGATCTCACCCAATCAGCACCTGAATGATCTTATGCCATAAGTATTTTCGTACTAAGTTAAGAAAAGTAATTGGCCCTTTGCCATTTTATATGTTTCGAAAGTAAAGAAGGTTTTTACGGGCCCTAAGAGGCCATATGAAATGAGATATGAAAAGACTATAAGGGTCGATGCATGACCAATACAAATTGAAACGTCTTTTGAAAGAACAAGAGCCTTAAGAGGCTAAGCAAAGTGCTTTCGAGAAAAGAAGAAAAGTTTTCTGTACATGTTATATGCTTTGCTTATGAATGAAATATGAATGAGATTTCGAGTAAGGATAAGTGAAGTATTTTCACGAAAAGAAAGAAAGATGCTTGTGCATATCATATGAATGAAATCTAAGTAAAGCATGCTAATGAAAGCAAAGCGTTATGTGAACATTCCAAGTATAACTTATGAATGAGATGCTAAATAAGATACGATCATGAAAAAGAAAGCCTTATGAGCATGTTCACGCATACCCTATGAATGAGACTTGAAATGTGTGTGTGCCTTATGCATATCAAATGACTAAAATGCCAAGACAAGTATGATTATGAAATAAAAAGGTAACTTTATGTGCACATCATATGAATGAGGTTTGATGCATAGTTTAAAGGGAATGCTAAGAAGTTATATGCATGAAAAAGAAAGATCCCTATGCGTAAGCTATAAAAGAAAGTTTCTATACTTAGCCCTCGATGCTTGCTTATGTGCTTAGTGCTTGTTAGTGAAAAAAAAAAAATCAGAGGCCTAAACATGAGTTTCAATGGCTAAAATGAATTTTATGGTTAGTAGTATTTTATAAGAACTCCGAGAACGCCTAATATGATAGAAAAGTATGAATACGTGATATGTGACTATTAGAGATATTACTGCCTACAATGGTTTTGGTTTTAAGGGGGTTGGGGGACACTCACTGAGCGTGTGGTTGCTCATCCCACTACTCTTTCCCCTTTTCCCCACGTTTTCTTTATAACAGGAAAAAGTTGAATCAGCTATGTCAAGATGGAATCTGTTCATGCTTGCAAGGTGTCGTTTGTACTCATTTGAGGGGATCTTACGTGTTTAATGAAGTCACGTTATGTATTCTCAGTTTGAAATATTTGTAAACAGGTATTCTAAGTTCATATAATGCATAGTGTTTATGAGTCGCTCTGTACGGCCTTATGAGCCAACCATCTAGTCAGTTAGATGTCTTCTGGTTAAAGTTTGTTATGTTTTGGGATGTAAACTCCAATACTCCAGTTGTGTGAACCGTTGAATTGTATCTTCCATTTCTTCTTTATTCATGAATTAATCTGGTTGATGTACTTCGAGCAAGTGGCTCGTTGAGTTATGAACTCCGGCGTGTGGCCGTTGAGCTTCTTTTAAATGTTTTACGCTTTCGTTAAATTGCAGGGATTTATTGTAAGGCTCATAGCCTGGAAACGGTCAGTTTTTAGGGGAAACACTGTCCGTTTTGTCTCAGAATTTATGTAGAAAGTTAAGAAAATGTAACGCTTTTGGCCCTAGGGGCTAGGGTGTTACATTTATGGTATCAGAGCATAGTCCTGCAACCATAGGCTGCGACCTGAGTCTTGCATCTCATATAGGTGCCTAGGAACACTTTCTGGTTATGTAACATATGCCTGCTTCGTGTGCAAGTGTGCTTTATAGTACGGCCATCTTTGACTTATGTGAGGCTCGAGTAGGTCAATTGAGTAAAAGTGGCAAGTTATGCAATAGTATAGGAGTCAAATAGCTCTCCCCACACCTTCAGGTGGCGTTGGGAGTACTTCATTGGTGCAATATGCTCCTAACATGCCAATTGACTTCATTGATTAACTTTTAGGTGATCCGGTTGAGCCAATCGGATGTATGTGAGTCGTGTGTTAGAATGAGAACCCAGTTAACTTGCACATCCTTGTGTGAGCTAAGTGATGATTCGATTAGTAAATGTTTTCTTCGTGCACTGTGATAGGATAGTCGATAGTTAAAGCACGTTCGTTTAGACTTGAGTGATTGAAAATCCTTTTCGAAGCTCGTCTTTTCCCCTAAAGTACGATTTGCTCCTCGAGCCCCCTAATGGAGTGAGCAGACGTACACAAAGGTTGGTAGAGAAGAAGTTCAAAACAAACTAGCTATTTTTCACCTTTGAAATCCAAAGTTTCGAAATGTTGATGTCTTTTTCACTGTCGAGTTAACTTTTACATTACACTCTTTAGCTATGATGAACGAGCTTAGGTTTCCAAGTACATGCCATTGTACTGTACGTGTCGAGATCAGTTGCTATAATTGGTAATCCCACTAAATGATGTCTTCTCTCTTTTCTTTTGAATTCTGGATTCCCTGAGTATATTAGGGGTTACTTTTTATATGCATGCTTGAAGACTATATACTAATGGTAGGACCTTGTGAACCATTGCGTAGTGTGCCTACTGTTCCCCTTCTTTGCCATTATTGTCTAAACCATGCATTACTTGTTCTTTTTTTATTATATGGATTGTCATTCGTGAATGGGGCGACAATGTTTTAGCCCGAACGAACCCTGATATACCTAGAAAGCATAAGGGAGAAAGAACCTGGTAGACTTTGGAATTGTATGTTGTAAACAATCCCTACCAAGGTGAGTGACATAACCAGTAGGACTCCTCTGATTACCTGTACGATAGATGTACCTCATAAAACCTTAACGCGTACCTATAAGGCCATCGATGTGTTTGTGATCAAATGCCAACAAAGTGAGGTTTTGTAATTGCTTGGCTCGAATTCGATTGAACATGTTACTATATTGGTTAGAATGATTTGATTTATGTAGCTAGTTTCACGGCATGACTCTTGGATCATCATTTATGGCCCATCAATACTGTTCTCTCGTGTTATAGTTAGAGTAGTTGAACTCAATGTATGTAATGCATGACTAAATGACAACAGAGCTGCGTTTACATGCACCACGTACATAGACATATGTATCTCATGTGTAAGAAAGTAGCATCATAGAGCATTTAGGGTCATGTCATCTTATATGTGGACACTCATGTCTATTATCCGCAAACATTAATACACTATAGGAATTAAGTTATGACTAGTTATGTGATTGTAAATAAGTTGTTGCACTACTTGGTGTTTGCTTGACTTAAATTGGTTAGTATACGACTTGGTCGTCCAGATAATATAAGTTTTGTAATTCATAGCACGACATGACCACTGACTCATTGTTTGCATTCCGAGACTTCTATGATACCATGTTTTAGCTAAGTAAATGCATGCGCCAGTATTTGAAGTATGATGAGATGACCTTAGGAGCATAGCCATTCACGTACGAATCTATGACTTAAGAGGCAGTCAGCTCCAAGTAGTGACCCTAGGGAAAACCTTCCCACCATCAAAGTCATCAACTTGCGTTTCTAGATTAGCATCTTTTCTCCAAGTTGTTCCTATCAACATGATTATGCGAGTTCATGCTATTCGTGATCCTTGACCTTCTGTGCTCTGTTGTTAACCTCTTCATATCATTTTAGCATGTCCTGTCTAAGTTGCCATGAATGCAAGGCCTAAAGGCTAGTTGTGACGGACGTATAAACATACGAACATTAGTTGCGCATGCTTCCATTTTGTAAATTGCTTGCTTTATATGTACTAGACGGCTACATGATGCTTGTGATTCCTAGGCCTAAGAATACTCAATTACTAACATGATGCAATGCTATGTAATACTGTTGTGCTTAAATGATGCTACGTGGTGCTGCGTGATGTCCTTATCATCCTAATGTGTTATAGGAAACCCCTTGTCAATCGTTGTGATCTTAAAAGTGCATTGGGTTCATGTTTTTAGGATGAGACCACTGGCACATGACCTCGTGATATCATTGTCCCAGTCATCATACCTTTAGATGGCCACTCATAGATGCATATGCATAGAATTGTTGCTTACCATGCGAACTGAATCTAGATAATTGAAAGCCTCTTTCCTTTTGATTTTTAAAAGTAAGTTTGATATGGTCTTCCATGCCAACCCATTTGCCCCTCTTCAATGCGATTTGCCCTCGGCGCCTAATTAGAGTGAGTAGACGCTTGAAGAGGACTGGCGAGGAGGAGACTGGATACCATAGGCCATTTTCTTTCGATTTAAAAGAAGTAGTGTATACAAAATGAAACCTTTTGGTAACCTACTGTGTAAATCATGGTTTATGTGAACACATTCTAAGAAGGACCGAACTTAGGTTTAGAATTTCGAGGACGAAATTCTTTTAAGGGGGGAAGAATGTGAGACCCGCCTTTGTTATTTTTACGTTAAGTTGTCTCTCTTACTTTTTATGTTATAAAATCATATTTTAGTAACTGCATGAGTTAAATGATTATTGATGTGCCTATGGGAGCTAATAATTTTATAAAAAAGGGGGGTTGTTATAGCTATTATTGATTTTAAAGTCAATTCGTGCCATTTATTCTTTTAAATTATATCGATAGTTTAATTTAGTCGTTATTCGATTTATTTAGTCATTTTCCGAATACAATTAGGATTTCAACCTTAGAATTAGTTTCGAGGTTTATGAAAATCGAACCACGACATATTTGGGAACGAATAGTCGATAGAAAGTTGTATTAGTGATTTGGGTTTAGAGTTCGGGATGCGATCTAGACCAGCGATGCCAATTACTGATAAGCTTGAGTCAAAAAAAGGGGGGGACAAAAAGGGGGCCCAAGCCCCTTCTCTTTCACGGCAGAAAAAGCACGCGAGCGGGGGGGTCTGCTGCTCCCAGCCCCGCGACCTCCCCGACAGCCACCAAGCGAGAGAGAGAGAGAGAGAGAGAGAGAGAGAGGCTGAGCGTTGGAGGGAGAAGGAGAGGGCGCCGGCCGGCGACGGCGCCAGTGCTGCGGTGCATAGCCAGCCACGGCCGTGGACCGACAAAGAGAGAGAGAGGGATCAAGCGTGAGTCAGAGCGAGGTGCTCGGTCCAAAGGCTAGGGTTTCGAAGCCCTCAATCCCGCACAACCCCGACCTTCACCGTCGACTGGTGAGCCCACGCTGGCGACCACCACTAGCAGCAGCGGCAACGGTAGTGAAAGGGGTAGAAACGCAGGTCTGGATTTGGGTCGAATTGGGTCTGTGTTTACGTGGATCAGGCGTTGATTGGGTTGGTTCGTGCTTCAGTGAGCAAGGGCCAGGGAATCGAGTTTTCCAGCACTCAAAGCTAAGCCCAGCAGCCTTCAAACGAATCCTTAGCTTGGATTGAGGTGAGTGTTCATCGCCCCCTAAATTAGTATTAATTTTGCAAATGTTTTAGCGAAATCGATGTTGCATGTTAGACTAGCGTAGCCAAATTTGCTAGAATGTGCTGCCTGAGATTGGATTCTAAGATGAAACATACATGCTTAGCTTCGAAATGGATCAATTTTATAAGTTCATGCATGAGATTTAATTTCGAAGCGATTTATATATGTTTAACTTCGATTCGAATCAATTTAGGTGAATTATGCATGAAATGTTAATTCAAAACGAATCATATACGTTTAGTGTCGATTCGAATCAATTTAGGTGAACTATGCTTGAAATGTTAATTCGAAGTGTACATTTGTTTAACTTCCATTAGAATCAATTGATGTAAATTATACCTGAAATGTTAATTCGAAGTGGCTTATATATGTTTAGCTTCAATTCGAATTAATTGACGTAGATTATGCCTGAAATATTAATTCGAAATGAATTGTGCATGCTTAGCTTCGATTCAAATCAATTTGGTTAATTCAAGCTGAAAGTTTTAATTGGAAGTAAAGTAAGTATGTTTAGCATAGATTCGAATTTATTTACTTAATGCATGCCTGAAGATGTCATTCGAAATGAATTATGAACGCTTAGAATTAACGTATATATGATTAGTCGTGTCATAATCGTATATGAATCATAATGATATATGAACTTCGAAATGAGTCGTAATTATTTAGAATTAACGTATAAATATGCTTAGTTATTTCATAATCATTGGTTAATTTCAAAGTGAATTGTAAGAGTTTAAAATCAACGTATATGAAAGTTTAGTCGTTCCATGATCGTTTATAAACTTCGAAGTGAATCGTTTTATGTTTAAATAGAGACTTGATTCATGTTAAGCTTGAAAGGCATGAATAGTTAAGCTTGAATGGCATGAATAGGCTTAAATGTAACTTTGAATCGATACTTGTCTATTTGATTGAATTATGCTTATGAAACAGCTCTGGAAATAATATTTGAATGACGAACTAAGCATGTTTATGTCCCTTAACTGAAATATATGAATGTAATCATGTTTCATGCTTAGTTGGTTTAACTTAGCTTGCTAAACGTCCGTTTCAAGTTAAGATCGTATGAATGCCTATTATATATATACATATATGAGTGTATGGTTATAACCGTTTGTTGCAGTGTACTGCTAATTGTTAGCTGTATATTCAGTAAGTTAAGCATTGATAAATTGCGTAAGTTCATGTATGGCTTTTCAGTATATCCTAATGATTAGGATGCTAGATTGTAAACTGAGAACCGAGATGGTAGTTGGATGGTTTGAGGAAAAACTATGAGTGGTTCGAGGTCCTTGTGGTACGGTGCTTGTGAGGAGGGAGTTTGGGTTGTGAATTGACCGCAATCGCGTGGATTGCGAGGTCATGTGTGACTCATTGTGTTGAAATGATTACGAAGTGTTTAAATGTGATATGTGTATCCCCTTTCCCTTGTATATTTAAAATGTAACATGTGTGTGTAAAGGTGATGTTTTGGCAAAGGACTTTTCACGTGTTTTAAATGAATAATAGCCATGTCTAGTAGCGAGCAATGGCCTACTTTAGCTACTCAAACAATATTTGGGAGGAATCCCTCAAAAGTTTTAGAAATGGTGTGAGTTACATGTTAAACGACTTTACCAAAAGACACAACAAAATTGTTAGCCGTTATGGTCCATACGCTTTAAAGTGGCTAAGATAATGTGCTTCGGACAATATGAAAAGAACGATGTCAACCTAGAGGAAGGTCCGGAAACCCTAAAGGCCCTAACGAGGGTTGATGTAATGGTCCGATATGTTAGATGTAGCCATCCCTGGAGTAAGAGCTTAAGTGTGTACGATAGGTCTCACTATGGGGTTGAGAATAGATCTCACCCAATCAACACCTGAATGATCTTATGCTAGAAGTATTTTCGTACTAAGTTAAGAAAAGTAATTGGCACTTTGCCATTTTATATGTTTTGAAAAGAAAGAAGGTTTTTACGGGCCCTAAGAGGCCATATGAGATGAGATATGAAAAGACTATCAGGGTCGATGCATGACCAATACGAAATGAAACATCTTTTGAAAGAACAAGAGGCTAAGCAAAGTGCTTTCGAGAAAAGAAGAAAAGTTTTCTGTGCATGTTATATGCTTTGCTTATGAATCAAATATGAATGAGATTTCAAGTAAGGATCAGTGAAGTATTTTCACGATAAGAAAGAAAGATGCTTGTGCATATCATATGAATGAAATCTAAGTAAAGCATGCTAATGAAAGCAAAGCGTTATGTGAACATTCCAAGGATAACTTATGAATGAGATACTAAGTAAGATGCAATCATGAAGAAGAAAGCCTTATGAGCATGTTCACACATACCCTATGAATGAAACTTGAAATGTGTGTGCGCCTTATGCATATCAAATGACTAAAATGCCAAGACAAGTATGATTATGAAATAAAAAGATAACCTTATGTGCACATCATATGAATGAGGTTTTATGCATAGTTTAAAGGGAATCCTAAGAAGTTATATTCATTAAAAAGAAAGATCCCTATGCTTAAGCTATAAAAGAAAGTTTTTATACTTAGCCCTCGATGCTTGCTTATGTGCTAAGTGCTTGTTAGTAAAAAAAAAAATTCAGAGGCCTAAACATGAGTTTCAACGGCTAAAATGAAGTTTATGGTTAGTAGTATTTTATAAGAACTCCGAGAACACCTAATATGATAGTAAAGTATGAATACGTGATATGTGACTATTAGAGATATTACTGCCTGCAATGATTTTGGTTTTAAGAGGGTTGGGGGACACTCACTGAGCGTGTGGTTGCTCATCCCACTACTCTTTCCCCTTTTCCCCACGTTTTCTTTACAACAGGAAAAAGTTGAATCAGCTATGTCAAGATGGAATCTGTTCATACTTACAAGGTGTCGTTTGTACTCATTTGAGGGGATCTTACGTGTTTAATGAAGTCACGTTATGTATTCTCAGTTTGAAATATTTGTAAACAGGTATTCTAAGTTTATATAATGAATATTGTTTATGAGTCGCTCTGTACGGCCTTATGAGCCAACCATCTAGTCAGTTAAATGTCTTTTGGTTAAAGTTTGTTATATTTTGGGATGTAAACCCCAATACTCTAGTTGTGTGAACCGTTGAGTTGTATCCTCCATTTCTTCTTTATTCATGAATTAATGTGGTTGGTGTACTCCGAGCGAGTGGCAAGTTGAGTTATAAACTCCGGCGTGTGGCCGTTGAGCTTCTTTTAAATGTTTTACGCTTTCGTTAAATTACAGGGATTTATTGTAAGGCTTATAGCCTGAAAACGATCAGTTTTTAGGGGAAACACTGTCCGTTTTGCCCCAGAATTTATGTAGAAAGTTAAGAAAATGTAACGCTTTTGGCCCTAGGGGCTAGAGTGTTACATTTATGGTATCAGAGCATGGTCCTGCAACCATAGGTCGCGACTTGAGTCTTGCATTTCATATCGGTGCCTAGGAACACTTTGTGGTTATGTGACATATGCCTGCTTCGTGTGCAAGTGTGCTTTATAGTACGGCCATCTTTGACTTATGTGAGGCTCGAGTAGGTCAATTGAGTAAAAGTGCAAGTTGTGCATTAGTATAGGAGTCAAATAGCTCTCCCCACACCTTCAGGTGATGTTGGGAGTGCTTCATTGGTGCAATATGCTCCTAACATGCCAATTGACTTCATTGATTAACTTTTAGGTGATCCGGTTGAGCCAATCGGATGTATGTGAGTCGTGTGTTAGAATGAGAACCCAGTTAACTTGCACATCCTTGTGTGAGCTAAGTGATGATTCGATTAGTAAATGTTTTCTTCGCGCACTGTGATAGGACAGTCGATAGATAAAGCACGTTCGTTTAGACTCGAGTGATTGAAAATCCTTTTCGAAGCTCGTCTTTTCCCCTAAAGTACGATTTACTTCTCGAGCCCCCTAATGGAGTGAGCAGACGTACACAAAGGTTGGTAGAGAAGAAGTTCAAAGCAAACTAGCTATTTTTCACCTTTGAAATCCAAAGTTTCGAAATGTTAATGTCTTTTTCACTGTCGAGTCAAGTTTTACATTACACTCTTTAGCTATGATGAACGAGCTTAGGTTTCCAAGTACATGCCATTGTACTGTACGTGTCGAGATCAGTTTCTATAATTGGTAATCCTACTAAATGATATCTTCTCTCTTTTCTTTTGAATTCCGAATTCCCTGAGTATATTAGGGGTTACTTTTTATATGCATGCTTGAAGACTATATACAAATGGTAGGACCTTGTGAACCATTGCGTAGTGTGCCTACTGTTCCCCTTCTTTGCCATTATTGTCTAAACCATGCATTACTTGTCCTTTTTTTTATTATATGGATTGTCATTCGTGAATGGGGCGACAATGTTTTAGCCCGAACGAACCCTGATATACCTAGAAAGCATAAGGGAGAAAGAACCTGGTAGACTTTGGAATTGTATGTTGTAAACAATCCCTACCAAGGTGAGTGACATAACCAGTAGGACTCCTCTGATTACCTGTACGATAGATGTACCTCATAAAACCTTAACGCGTACCTATAAGGCCATCGATGTGTTTGTGATCAAATGCCAACAAAGTGAGGTTTTGTAATCGCTTGGCTCGAATTCGATTGAACATGTGACTGTATTGGTTAGAATGATTTGATTTATGTAGCTAGTTTCACGGCATGACTCTTGGATCATCATTTATAGCCCATCAATACTGTTCTCTCGTGTTATAGTTGGAGTAGTCGAACTCAATGTATGTAATGCATGACTAAATGACAACAGAGCTGCGTTTACATGCACCACGTACATAGACATATGTATCTCATGTGTAAGAAAGTAGCATCATAGAGCATTTAGGGTCATGTCATCTTATATGTGGACACTCACGTCTATTATGTGCAAACATTAATACACTATAGGAATTAAGTTATGACTAGTTATGTGATTGTAAATAAGTTGTTGCACTACTTGGTGTTTGCCTGACTTAAATTGGTTAGTATACAACTTGGTCGTCCAGATAATATAAGTTTTGTAATTCATAGCACGACATGACCACTGACTCATTGTTTGCATTCCGAGACTTCTATGATACCATGTTTTAGCTAAGTAAATGTATGCGCCAGTATTTGAAGTATGATGAGATGACCTTAGGAGCATAGCCATTCGCTCGTACGAATCTATGACTTAAGAGGCAGTCAGCTCCAAGTAGTGACCCTAGGGAAAACCTTCCCACCATCAAAGTCATCAACTTGCGTTTCTAGATTAGCACCTTTTCTCCGAGTTGTTCCTATCAACATGATTATGCGAGTTCATTCTATTCATGATCCTTGACCTTCCGTGCTCTGTTGTTAACCTCTTCATATCATTTTAGCATGTCCTGTCTAAGTTGCCATGAATGCAAGGCCTAAAGGCTAGTTGTGACGGACGTATAAACATACGAACATTAGTTGCGCATGCTTCCATTTTGTAAATTGCTTGCTTTATATGTACTAGACGGCTACATGATGCTTGTGATTCCTAGGCCTAAGAATACTCAATTACTAACACGATGCAATGCTATGTAATACTGTTGTGCTTAAATGATGCTACGTGGTGCTGCGTGATGTCCTTATCATCCTAATGTGTTATAGGAAACCCCATGTCAATCGTTGTGATCTTAAAAGTGCATTGGGTTCATGTTTTTAGGATGAGACCACTGGCACATGACCTCGTGATATCATTGTCCCAGTCATCATACCTTTAGATGGCCACTCATAGATGCATATGCATAGAATTGTTGCTTACCATGCGAACTGAATCTAGATAATTGAAAACCTCTTTCCTTTTGATTTTTAAAAGTAAGTTTGATATGGTCTTCCATGCCAACTCATTTGCCCCTCTTCAATGCGATTTTCCCTCGGCGCCTAAATAGATTGAGTAGACGCTTGAAGAGGACTGGCGAGGAGGAGACTGGATACCATAAGCCATTTTCTTTCGATTTAAAAGAAGTAGTGCATACAAAATGAAACCTTTTGGTAACCTACTGTGTAGATCATGGTTTATGTGAACACATTCTAAGAAGGACCGAACTTAGGTTTAGAATTTCGAGGACGAAATTCTTTTTAGGGGGGAAGAATGTAAGACCCACCTTTGTTATTTTTACGTTAAGTTGTCTGTCTTACTTTTTATGTTATAAAATCATATTTTAGTAACTGTATGAGTTAAATGATTATTGATGTGCTTATGGGAGCTAATAATTTTATAAAAAAAGGGGGGGTTGTTATTGCTATTATTGATTTTAAAGTCAATTCGTGCCATTTATGCCTTTAAATTATATCGATAGTTTAATTTAGTCGTTATTCGATTTATTTAGTCATTTCCCGAATACGATTAGGATTTCAACCTTAGAATTAGTTTCGAGGTTTATGAAAATCGAACCTCGACATATTTGGGAACGAATAGTCAATAGAAAGTTGTATTAGTGATTCGGGTTTAGAGTTCGGGATACGATCTAGACCAGCGATGCCAATTACTGATCATTTTGAGTCAAAAGAAAAGGGGGGGACAAAAAGGGGGCCCAAGCCCCTTCTCTTTCACGGCAGAAAACGCACGCGAGCGGGGGGGTCTGCTGCTCCCAGCCCCGCGACCTCCCCGACAGCCACCAAGCGAGAGAGAGAGAGAGAGAGAGAGAGAGAGAGGCTGAGCGTTGGAGGGAGAAGGAGAGGGCGCCGGCCGGCGACGGCGCCAGTGCCGCGGTGCGTAGCCAGCCAAGGCCGTGGACCGACAAAGAGAGAGAGAGGGATCAAGCGTGAGTCAGAGCGAGGTGCTCGGTCCAAAGGCTAGGGTTTCGAAGCCCTCAATCCCGCACCACCCCGACCTTCACCGTCGAGTGGTGAGCCCACGCCGGCGACCACCACTAGCAGCGGCGGCAACGGTAGTGAAAGGGGTAGAAACCCAGGTCTAGATTTGGGTCGAATTGGGTCTGTGTTTGCGTGGATCAGGCGTTGATTGGGTTGGTTCGTGCTTCAGTGAGCAAGGGCCAGGGAATCGAGTTTTCCAGCACTCAAAGCTAAGCCCAGCAGCCTTCGAACGAATCCTTAGCTTGGATTGAGGTGGGTGTTCCTCGCCCTCTAAATTAGTATTAATTTCGCAGACGTTTTAGCAAAATCGATGTTGCACGTTAGACTAGCGTAGCTAAATTTGCTAGAATGTGCTGCCTGAGATTGGATTCTGAGATGAAACATACACGCTTAGCTTCGAAGTGGATCAATTTTGTAAGTTCATGCATGAGATTTAATTTCGAAGCGATTTATATATGTTTAGCTTCGATTCGAATCGATTTAGGTGAATTATGCATGAAATGTTAATTCAAAACGAATCATATACGTTTAGCGTCGATTCGAATCAATTTAGGTGAACTATGCTTGAAATGTTAATTCGAAGTGATTAACATTTGTTTAGCTTCCATTTGAATCAATTGACGTAAATTATACCTGAAATGTTAATTCGAAGTGGCTTATATATGTTTAGCTTCAATTCGAATTAATTGACGTAGATTATGCCTGAAATATTAATTCAAAATGAATTATGTATGCTTAGTTTCGATTCAAATCAATTTAGTTAATTCAAGCTGAAAGTCTTAATTCAAAGTAAAGTAAGTATGTTTAGCTTAGATTCGAATTTATTTACTTAATGCGTGCCAGAAGATGTCATTCGAAATGAATTATAGACACTTAGAATTAACGTATATATGATTAGTCGTGTCATAATCGTATATGAATCATAATCATATATGAACTTCGAAATGAGTCGTAATTATTTAGAATTAACGTATAAATATGCTTAGTTATTTCATAATCGTTGGTTAATTTCAAAGTGAATTGTGAGAGTTTAAAATCAACGTATATGAAAGTTTAGTCGTTCCATGATCGTTTATAAACTTCGAAGTGAATCGTTTTATGTTTAAATAGAGACTTGATTCATGTTAAGCTTGAAAGGCATGAATAGTTAAGCTTGAATGACATGAATAGGCTTAAATGTAACTTCAAATCGATACTTGTCTATTTGATTGAATTATGCTTATGAAACAGCTCTGGAAATAATATTTGAATGACGAACTAAGCATGTTTATGTCCCTTAACTGAAATATATGAATGTAATCATGTTTCATGCTTAGTTGGTTTAACTTAGCTTGCTAAACTATGAGTGGTTTGAGGTTCTTGTGGTACGGTGCTTGTGAGGAGGGAGTTTGGGTTGTGAATTGACCGCAATCGCGTGGATTGCGAGGCCATGTGTGGCTCATTGTGTTGAAATGATTACGAAGTGTTTAAATGTGATATGTGTATCCCCTTTCCCTTGTATATTTAAGATGTAACATGTGTGTGTAAAAGTGATGTTTTGGCAAAGGACTTTTCACGTGTTTTAAATGAATAATAGCCGTGTCTAGTAGCGAGCAATGGCCTACTTTAGCTACTCAAATAATATTTGGGAGGAATCCCTAAAACGTTTTAGAAATTGTGTGAGTTACATGTTAAACGACTTTACCAAAAGACACAACAAAATTATTAGCCATTATGGTCCATACGCTTTAAAGTGGCTAAGATAATGTGCTTCGGACAATATGAAAAGAACGATGTTAACCTAGGGGAAGGTCCGGAAACCCTAAAGGCCCTGACGAGGGTTGTTGTAATGGTCCGATATGCTAGATGTAGCCATCCCAGGAGTAAGAGCTTAAGTGTGTGCGATAGGTCTGTTGAACGGTAAATTTACGCATTTTACGTGCCTGTTTCACTCACTTTTAGCTCGTATAATAACTTAATTCTTAGGATTTTTACTTGTTTTTTTTAGATTTTGTAGAAAATCACTCCAAATCAAGCAAACGTCGTGAAAAGGGACGAAGACGGGACAAAACAAAGAAAAATAGCAAAAACCGACGAAAACTGGCAAAACACAACAAACCGGGGAACGGCCACCGTGCCAGTAATGTGGCACGGTGTGGCCGTGCCATGTGGCACGGCCGTGCCACATGGCACGCCCGTGCTGTCCCCCAGTTTCGTCGGTCTCGCGATTTCTATTTAAGCTTTGCTCGGGCGTTTGTTCAGGGGATCGCTCGGGGGTTCTTCTAGGCAATTTTTAGGGTAGTTTAGTTTAGGTTTTAGTGAATAAAAACTCCATTGAGGGAGATTAGTTTAGGATTGAAGATTGTATTCTTGGATTCAACCTTTGGATTTCAAATTCCTTCATCAATTCAAGACTAAGTTTTCTCCTCTTTTATCTCTCTAGTTTTTATGTTCTTGTTAATTATGTTTTGTTGATTTTGATTCTTGTATTGGTTTTGGTTGATTTATATGTTTAATTTCATTGTTAATTTATGTTGTTTAGTTGTTTAAATTTGTTTTATTTCATTCCCTTCGTTTTGTTCTTCAAGTTTATGTTCTTGTCGGTTAGTTTAGGTTTTCATGCTTTTTCATGTTTTGTTGGTAGATTGTGTTGGCTTGGATTGTGATTAGCCTCTTGATGGCTAATTGATCTTGTACTAGGCCTAACCATACCTAATCTATGCCTAGAACTTAGAGTTTTCCTTCACGCCCGCCAAGTGTTCGATGAAATGCCTGAGAGGGTTTTCATCCATATTTTTGGGCGATTGACTTATGCTGAGAGTTGAGGTCAATTGGCTAGTGTGGGAGAGGGAATGGCCGAGTTCGGGACACGAAAGTAGTATCCGAATCGAGTTAGGTCCGGGGTTGCTAGTTTTGTGGTCTAATTCGCCTAACCCCACGAAAGTAGGTGGTTACACGAGTTAGACTAGCTCATGACCCATGAGAGAGGGCTTGGGTGGTCTTTGATGGTGCAACCGACCATCTCTTGTTTATAGTGTGGTTCGGGTAGGTTAAGACTCGTCTTGGTTAGTTGGTTCATCCATTGGTAAAATCACAACTCCAAGTCGCTTGTTTCTGTGTTTGTAGCGCAGTTTAGTTCCCCTCCTTCACCGTTGATCTCGCCTAGATTGAGACGCTCTAGTGAACTCTGGTAGTTGGAAACACAATTCCCTGCGGACGACACCCCAAGTACTTAATGATACACCTTACACTTGGGGTCTATAAATATTAAAACTCTGTTTTTCTTGCAACAAGTTTTTGGCGCCGTTGCCGAGGAATTGCCGTTTTTCAATATTGGGGTTTACTTAAGCATTCGAGACTAGGCTTTTATTTCGAAAAAAGAAAAAAAATAAAAAAAAAATCCAATGGCAATTTTCCATTTTCCCCAATGTGAGCAAGAATTATTTTACCGTTATTGGAATCGTTTACATGCTTATCTTGCTCAATGTACTTCTTGTGGATGTTTATATGGGAAATGGGAAATATTGTATGTTGTTGATGAGGGTGTGAATAGTGAGACCCGTGCTCTTTTGGAGCATTGGGATTTCTGTGCTCGAAATGTTGATGAAGCTTGGGAATTACTTGAGTGGTTGGCTAGGGATACTCATGAATTTGAGACTAGTCAATTTACTTCATCCACCCCATCCCCCTGCGTTCCTAATTATACACCTCTTGCATGTGAGATCTGCCATCGTTCTGACCATGACAGTGTTTCTTGTCCCTATCGTATTTCTGCTGATGGTTTTGCTAGAATTTCTAGTATGTTGGAGGCCATGAACAAGCAACAAGTTGAGTTTGCTGAATTTGTTAATAAACTGTGGGACTATGACCTATCACCCGATACTGACCCTAGTTCTAGTGCTCCTAGACTTGATGTCAATCTGTGTGATGATGGTGCGTCTTTTCCTCCTCTAGAGTCCGGACTAGAGGATGTGCTCGACCCTCCCTTACCTACTCTACCTCTTGTTGCTCCATCCCTACCTAGCACATTTAAGGACAACACTATGACCTATCCTGATCCACCTTTCCCTTTAGCTCAGTCGACGGAGTTCGAGGTAGGTGTGACATTTTGTGTTGGTGCTAGTATCGGTGGGGATGATTTCTGTCTTGAGTCAGATGGTACTTGTAGTGAGGTGCAGGATCTCGGCGAGTTTCTCGAGGGGGAGTCCTGTGTGGATGCTGTGGCTGTAGTTTCATCTAGTCCTGATCTTACTGACCATGTATCCCTCAACCCCCTTGATTTTTCTCATGCTTCTTCATGTTCACTACCCTCCCCTTCCCCTCAGTATTGTGACCTTTCACCGATCGATTCTCTTGCGGTGCTCAAGGGGAATGTGGTTGACTGTTCTGAGTCTCTAGGCACTCTTAGAGGGTATGACCCCTTCCTTGATCCTTATCGTCTGTACCTAGAGGGCATGCCTGGAGAAATGGCGTTGATTATTGTATTCGATTATTCTGCTGATTTCTCCCAGGTTTTTGGTGAGTTTGAGAGGGCACTAACTTTGTTTGCTCCATCTTTATCAGTGTTCTCTTACTCACACCATTCTGAGCCGCATGCAGCAATGCATGATAAGCTCCTACGAGCTTTGACTGCATCCGAGCTGACGATTCGCATCTTGAGCGGCAAGGAGTGGCTGATGCTCTTTAAGTCATCATGGCATAGTTCGGGTACATTCAGTACCCGACCTGGTATACTCGTTCTCACTCTTCTCCCCCCTTCTTTTTCTTTTTCTTTTCTTTCTTTTTGTTTTTCTTTAGTTGTGGGTATTAGGATTGTGTTTTTGGTTGGTGATCATCTTGTGGTGAAATGTGGATGTTGCTAAGCCGTTGTTGGCTGTGATCACCATTTTTGTGTTTTTGTGGATTTTTATTGTGTTGTGATTGGTGGTGTTGTTGGGTTGGTTTATACATGTTTTTGGCGGTGTTAGTTTGTATATATGTGTGATCGTATTGTTGTTTTGGGTGAGATTGTGTTTTTGGGAGAGTGTGTTAGCTTGTGTATATTTTTGTCGTCTTTTGTTTTTCTTGTGTTTGATTTTGTTTTCTTTATTTTTGTGTGTTGGTGATGACTCACGGCTCCCAATGAGGACATTGTGAGATTTAGGTATGGGGGTGGGGTCATCTCCCCTTTTCTTCTTATTTTTGTGAAAATTTTTCATTTTTGTGTAAATTTTTCATTTTTCTCCTTTTTGTATAAATTTTTCTTTTCCTTTTGAATTTAGGGGAGTTTTGTACTATTTTGATCAGCCTTGATCTCCGGTACCTTGACTATTAGCTCGTGTATAAGTATAATATGCATGATAGATATTCATCCCCAATCTGTCGTTTTAGGTCTCAGTTCTAACCCCAACAGTCCACTGTAATTTTGCAATCCAGTCCTGATTTATGTATTATCATCATCCTATATTCTTAGTCTTCCATGATTGACTCCCCCACTTGTCTACTGCACAGCTTCTTTTATATGTGCTGGCACCCCCATTTTCCAAAACAAAAGCAAAAACAAACAAATTCAAGCGCTACTGGGTGTATCCCTTTGAGGCGTAACATGAGTTTGTAATGGAAAAAAAAAATAATAATAATGGGAAAAAAAAAGTGGGGAAGAAAAGAGTTGGAGATGACAAGTACCCCTTTGAGGCATGCGCTACTGGGTGTTACCTTTTGAGCCAATATTGCTACTGGGGAAGCTTGCTTTCCATGCTAGCCATTCAAAAAGGTAGCTTGTGTCAGCTGCGTGGGGTTGAGTTTGATTTTGGTAGGCTTAGTTTTAGGGTGATGATACACTTGCACACCAGGCACCAGGATGGATTCAATATTCTCATACGTCATGGGGTGAAAAGCTGATGTCTGAATGCCATTTTTTTGGGATGATGTGCCCTGAAATACATATAATGCTTGTGTACAGACTGATACTTGAGTCACTAGGGGGTTTTGGTTGATCCGAATGTGTACAATTCACCCTGCTGTGTATATTCTGTTTTGTCATTTTCATTTTTTTTGATTTTTGTTTCTCTTTTCTTTGTTTTTCCTTTTTAAGATTTTGTGGGTATATCTTCTGCAAACCCTCGCGAGACTTTACTCGTCCACTTGGGGTGACCAAGGGGTTTAAAGGGCTTGTTGCATACGCTAAATGCAACCGTAATTCCTACGAAAGTGAGTTAGTTGTTTACTTTAGTTTTTCTTTCATTTTGCTCGAGGACGAGCAAAAGATAGGTGTGGGGGTGTGTTGAACGGTAAATTTACGCATTTTACGTGCCTCTTTCACTCACTTTTAGCTCGTATAATAACTTAATTCTTAGGATTTTTACTTGTTTTATTTATGTTTTGTAGAAAATCACTCCAAATCAAGCAAACGTCGCGAAAAGGGGCGAAGACGGGACAAAACGAAGAAAAACAGTAAAAACCGATGAAAACCGGCAAAACACAACAAACCGGGGAACGGCCACCGTGCCAGCAATGTGGCACGGCCGTGCCACCATGGCATGGTCAGGCCGTGCCACATGGCACGCCCGTGCCGTCCCCCAGTTTCGTCGGTCTCGCGATTTCTATTTAAGCTTCGGTCGGGCGTTTGTTCAGGGGATCGCTCGGGGGTTCTTCTAGGCGATTTTTAGGGTAGTTTAGTTTAGGTTTTAGCGAATAAAAACTCCATTGAGAGAGATTAGTTTAGAATTGAAGATTGTATTCTTGGATTCAACCTCTGGATTTCAAGTTCCTTCATCAATTCAAGACTAAGTTTTCTCCTCTTTTATCTCTCTAGTTTTTATGTTCTTGTTATTTATGTTTTGTTGAGTTTAATTCTTATATTTACTTTGTTAGTTTATATGTTTAGTTTTTGTTGTTAATTTATGTTATTTACTTGTTTAAATTCATTTTATTTCATTTCCTTCGCTTTGTTCTTCAAGTTCTTGTTCTTGTTTGTTAGTTTAGGTTTCGATGTGTTTTTGATGTTTGGTTGGTAGATTGTGTTGGCTTGGGTTGTGATTAGCCTCTTGATGGCTAATTAATCTTGTACTAGGCCTAACTATACCTAATCTATGCTTAGAACCTAGAGTTTTCCTTCACGCCCGCCAAGTGTTCGATGAAATGCCTGAGAGGGTTTTCATTCATATTTTTGGGCGATTGACTTATGCTGAGAGGTGAGGTCAATTTGCTAGTGTAGGAGAGGGAATGGTCGAGTTCGGGACACGAAAGTAGTATCCGAATCGAGTTAGGTCCGGGGTTGCTAGTTTTGTGGTCTAATTCGCCTAACCCCACGAAAGTAGGTGGTTACAGTTAGACTAGCTCATGACCCTTGAGAGAGGGCTTGGGTGGTCTTTGATGGTGCAACCGACCATCTCTTGTTCATAGTGTGGTTCGGGTAGGTTAAGACTCGTCTTGGTTAGTTGGTTCATCCATTGGTAAAATCACAACTCCAAGTCGTTTGTTTCTGTGTTTGTAGCAGAGTTTAGTTCCTCTCCTTCACCGTTGATCCCGCCTAGATTGAGACGCCCTAGTGAACTCAGGTTGTTGGAAACACAATTCCCTGCGGACGACACCCCAAGTACTCAACGATACACCTTGCACTTGAGGTCTATAAATATTAAAACTCTGTTTTTCTTGCAACAAGGTCTCAATATAGGGTTGAGAATAGATCTCATCCAATCAGCACCTGAATGATCTTATGCCAGAAATATTTTCATACTAAGTTAAGAAAAGTAATTGGCACTTTGCCATTTTATATGTTTCGAAATGAAAGAAGGTTTTTACGGGCCCTAAGAGGCCATATGAAATGAGATATGAAAAGACTATAAGGGTCGATGCATGACCAATACGAAATGAAACGTCTTTTGAAAGAACAAGAGCCTCAAGAGGCTAAGCAAAGTGCTTTCGAGAAAAGAAGAAAAGTTTTCTGTGCATGTTATATGCTTTGCTTCTGAATGAAATATGAATGAGATTTCAAGTAAGGATAAGTGAAGTATTTTCACGAAAAGAAAGAAAGATGCTTGTGCATATCATATGAATGAAATCTAAGTAAAGCATGCTAATGAAAGCAAAGTGTTATGTGAACATTCCAAGTATAACTTATGAATGAGATACTAAGTAAAATACGATCATGAAAAAGAAAGCCTTATGAGCATGTTCAAGCATACCCTATGAATGAAGCTTGAAATGTATGTGCGCCTTATGCATATCAAATGACTAAAATGCCAAGACAAGTATGATTATGAAATAAAAAGATAACCTTATGTGCACATCATATTAATGAGGTTTTATGCATAGTTTAAAGGGAATCCTAAGAAGTTATATTCATGAAAAAGAAAGATCCCTATGCTTAAGTTATAAAAGAAAGTTTCTATACTTAGCCCTCGATGCTTGCTTATGTGCTAAGTGCTTGTTAGTAAAAAAAAAATTCAGAGGCCTAAACATGAGTTTCAACGGCTAAAATAAAGTTTATGGTTAGTAGTATTTTATAAGAACTCCGAGAACGCCTAATATGATAGTAAAGTATGAATACGTGGTATGTGACTATTAAAGATATTACTGCCTGCAATGGTTTTGGCTTTAAGGGGGTAGGAGGACACTCACTGAGCATGTGGTTGCTCATCCCACTACTCTTTCTCCTTTTCCCTAGGTTTTTTCAATAACAGGAAAAAGTTGAATCAGCTATGTCAAGATGGAATCTGTTCATACTTACAAGGTGTCGTTTGTACTCATTTGAGGAGATCTTATGTGTTTAATGAAGTCACGTTATGTATTCTCAGTTTGAAATGTTTGTAAACAGGTATTCTAAGTTCATGGAATGCATATAGTTTATGAGTCGCTCTGTTCGGCCTTATGAGCCAACCATCTAGTCAGTTAGATGTCTTTTGGTTAAAGCTAGTTATGTTTTGGGATGTAAATCCCAATACTCCAGTTGTGTAAACCGTTGAGTTGTATCTTCCATTTCTTCTTTATTCATGAATTAATCTGGTCGGTGTACTTCAAGCGAGTAGCTCGTTGAGTTATGACCTGCGACATGTGGCCGTTGAGCTTCTTTTAAATGTTTTACGCTTCCGTTAAATTGCAGGGATTTATTGTAAGGCTTATAGCCTGGAAACGGTCAGTTTTTAAGGAAAACTATGTCCGTTTCGTCCCAGAATTTATGTAGAAAGTTAAGAAAACGTAATGCTTTTGTCCCTAGGGGCTAGGGGTGTTACACTTTTATTTCCAAAATTAATTGAAATACTAGAATTTTTTTTTAAAAGAAAAACTCCTACTATAAGTCCCGCCTTTGAAAGATCGAAAAATGAAAAAGTAAGATAAATTAAACTAATCACAACATGACAAATGACATTGAAACCATCTATGTGCTCAGTTTTTATGTATTAAATTAAATTAGATCAGATTACATGAGACAATTACAGGAAGCTTTTATTATACCTAGGGCTGTAACGAAACTGAGCCGGCTCGCTAGGCCCTTGGGTTTGACTCTGTCAAAGCTCGGCTCGAGCTCAGGCCAAACCGAGCCGAATCTGAACCTAGCAAGGCTCAGCTCAGCTCAGCTCGGCTTAATCTAGCTCATTTTGGCTTAATTATTCATTTTTTATTATGAGCTTGTATTGAAAGTACAAAATAACCTTTAGAATCAATAAAATTTTGTTCCGGTCCTTATTTCTTGGGACAATGTAAAATCTAGAATTTAGTTTCGACTTTAGACTCAAATTTGAAAACTTTTTAAATAAAATAAAAAAAGAATATCGAGCCGAGCCCGAGCCGTGCTCCGAGCCAAGCACTTTGCATCCAAGTTAGAGCCCGAGTCGAGACTTTTCAGACTCGCCGAGTTTCGAGCCGAGCCTGAGCCAAGCTTTTAAGTAACCCAGCCAATCCTAGGCCTTGGGTTGGGGCGTATCGTCCGGAAAAGATTGTAGGGCATGCTAAAAACATAATTGATAACAAGAGGCACATGAAATGGTGGTAGGTACTATTAATGATGTAAATGAGTCGAGCCGAGCCCAAGCCAACATAAGTTCTATTAGAAAGGAGAGGAAAAATATACAGCACCACAAGATGGTAAAAAAAAAAGATATATAAAAAAATAGCACTAAAGCAAAAGAAAAATGAGAAAGGCAATTATGGTGGAAAGTGTCTATCAAGAAAGAAAAAAAGAAAAAAGAAAAATTTGAGGGGTGGAGGATGCCACGTGTGTGTGAACCTTGAGATAATTGACTGATATCCTCATATCCTCCACCCAAGTATTAGTGATTGTATGTGAAATGATAAATTGCAATCCAATGTATGTTTTTTTTTTTGGGGTCCGTAAGAGCCACAAAAAGTGATCTTTATACTCTAAATGCTAAAATGTGTAAGGGGTTGAGTGTTAAGGAAATGAAAAATGCTAATACGAGAGTGAATTTCAGATAAATGTTGTTTCAAAATCGTTGATCAAAATCTTAGCCAATCTCAGCCCTTGGATTTATCTCGCTAACCGCTTCAATAGATAACACATGCAATAATCTCTCTTTCTTTACCGGGCACATTTGGTCTCAGGTTCGATTCCCCCCTCCGTTATTGTATTGTACTCTTGACTGGACACATTAGGTCTTAGGTTCTATTCCGCTCTCCCTCATTGTATTGTATTACCCTTTGTGACTCCTACGGACCAAAACGTTTTTGATTTCCATTATTATTATTAATATTTTGTATTTTTAATACAAAATAAATGTGAGCACGTATTATTAGAGATAATAGAATAATAAATACGATTTCCATGATTATTTCCATTAAAACTATTGTTGTTGTTGTCGTCATTATCATTGTCGTCGTTGTTATCCTTATGTTTGAATTTGATAACATAGCGAATATTAATTATGATCATCTAATTATCAAAGAGAGATTAAGATATTATAATGAATATAAAAATTTTTATTAGTTCATTATTATAGAATGTCTTCATACTCTACAAGTTTTAACTTAAAGAAGCCAAATTATAATTACTGAACAAGCCACAAAACCTTATATGACACCTCATTATTAACACATAATATAAGATACAAAATTATACAAAAATAATAAACATTTTTGATTTCTATGATTATTATTAATATTTTATATTTTTTGATACAAATATAAATTTGAGCATGTATTATTAGAGCTGATAGAAAAATAAATATGATTTCCATGATTATTTTCATTATTACTATTATTGTTATTGTCGTCATTGTCATTGTCGGCGATGTTATCTTCCTCTTTAAATTTGATAATATAGTCAATATTAATTATTATCATCTAATTATCAAAGAGAGATTAAGTGATTATAATGGATATAAAAGTTTTTATTATTTCATTGTTATAGAATAAGTTCATGTTTTAGAAATTTTAACTTAAGGAAACCGAATTATAATTACTGAACAAGCCATAAAACCTTATGTGACACTTTATTATTAACACATAATATAATATACACATTTATAAGGAAATAATAAATATTTTTTTATTTTCATGATTATTATTATTATTTTGTCTTTTTCTATACAAATATACATTTGAACATGGATTATTAGATATAATAGAAATATAAATATGATTTTCATGATTATTTTCATTATTACCATTGTTGTTGTCATCGTTATTGTCGTTATTGTTGTTGTTATCTTTCTCTTTGAATTTGACAACATAGTCAATGTTAATTTTGATCATATTTATGTAAGGATTGTGCTGAAAAATTACATATTGTAGGCATAATATAACGTAGTGCAAGGGTTGAAGTGAAATATAAAAAAATTAAAAATAAAACATGATCATTATATTAGGGCCATGAATCTGAATTTCTTTCACATTTAATCTAATCTATTTAACAGAAGGAAACAAATAAATTATTTTTCTTTTTCTTTCAAACCATACATATCTTATAATTAAATTTAATTAATGTAAATCTTAAAAGTATAATTAATTTTTTAACGTTTCAACTAAATTGACCAAAATCTAATGTATTTAACGCACAAGAAAAAATGAAATAATTTTTGTTTTCTTTTAAACCATACAGACCAATTAATTGTTACAGACCAAACAAGAGAATTCATCTTAAAAGACTAGCCTATTAGGGGAGAGAGCGCATTTAGTCTATAAATCCCTCATCAGTTGCCCATACAACCAATGTGGGACAAGTTCCATACCTTATAATTGGTCCAGTCCATAACATTCGACCCCCCGTAAGGGCCAACGTCCTCATTGGTCATGGCCACGTTGGTCACGACTGGCTTTCCCAAGCCACCACTCCGTGGGCCACCACTCCAAGTTCTCGCTAGTCACGACCACCTTGGTCACGGCTGGCTCCCCCAGGCCACCACTCCGAGTTGACTCTGATACCAATTGTTACAGACCAAACAGAAGAACTCATCCCAAAAGAATAACCTATTAGGTGAGAGAGCACATTTGGTCTATAAATCTCTTATCAGTTGCCTATACAACCGATGTGGGACAAGTCCCATACTTTACAATTGGTCCAGTCCATAACAGAGATGGCAGAAGGTTTGTGATTCCGTTAGCATATCTTAAGACTGAGGTGCTAAAAGAGCTCCTTACAATTGCAGAAGACGAGTTCGGAGTATCGAGTGATTGTGCTGTCACACTTCCATGTGACTCAACTTTCATGGATTATGTCATTTCTATTCTTAGGAGATATGCAACTGCTGATGTCGAAAAAGCACTTATCTTGTCCTTGGGCAGTTACTGTTCTTCATCATCATCGTACTCACAACAGGAAAAAACTAACCATCAAATTTTAATCCCCAGCTTTTAGATAGGGCGCACAAATTTCCTTTCTTATCTTGTACATATGCAGTAAGGGTTCTTGTTGGTTTACGCTACCTATGTATGGGTTGTATACAGTTGTATAGGAATCTAGACCAAAGCAATATAAATAGACAAGTTCTGCAAATGTCGTCGTTACTCATCACAAATCGGCTTTGAGTTTTGTACAATATTTGATGAGTAAAACATGTTTACTTTGCACTTCTTGTTGTTTGCTCTTTATTTTTTTTCGTTTCTTTTTTGTTGTTTTTTTAGTTGTCGATAGAGTACTTTGTCATTTGTCATTTGATCTTGTCATAAATTGAAATTCTTCCCACAAGCATGAGGAGATCTAAAGTCTTAATTCATCACCCTACAAGGTGTAGTAGAAGACGATTTAGTTCTTGCCATTAATAACTCTTCAAGATTATTGTCAAAAGTAAGAATACAGGTTATCATAAGTAAATATGTCTAATGCATAAATAACACTTGGGTGTCGTTCTCTCATGTCACAACGACTAGTCACAACAATCATGGATACATTGCCTATTTAATTATTACAAACCTTAGGTAGTAAGCGAACAACCAATCAAACCATGGATGCACACTTGTTGAACATAAACAAAGAAAATAGAAGGAAAGGAGATAAATTGCAATGTAGGCCTCTGAGCGCTTATAAAAAGTTGATACATGCATATCCATTTACCTCCTAAAGGTAAGGTTAAATATGTATTTTTTTTAATCATCACATTTTTGAATAACTTTGATCCCGTTCACTTTGCATAGAACAATTAAAACTACCATGTTTACACAAAATTATCATTTATCTTTAATCAAAGAAAATAGAGGGGAAGGAGAAAATTTGCAATGTACGGCTCTAAGCGTTTACAATAAGGTTAATACTATACCGGGATTTCCATTTACTACCTTAAGTTAGGGTTAGATATGTATTTTATTTTTTCTTCCAATCATCATATTTTTAACTGACTTTTACCCACTTCACGTTGCATACAATAATTATAATTCCCATGTTCACACAAAATTCGCATTTATCTTTGTAGCTAGTTGGAGGTCTTTGGAATCTATGGAGGTCCAAAATTAAAAGGGTGGATTTTAAGTAGTTAGTCATTTACGCCTTATCTTTTAATCTCTTAGTGGGCATTGTTGATGTAATCGCTATTATTTGATACACTGAACGTCAAAGAAGGCCCTTTTATAGTTGCTTGATAGTAATTCGTTGCATCTAGTTTCCATATAGATTATTAATTTATTTAGTATGTATTTGTGCTTGATATTTGACATTTGATGCCGTAAGTTTATAGCTTCTACTTTCAAATGTTTTTCAAAGATTTCATCTTAGCAAAATATTTTCAAAATTTTTCATGGTCATTTGGAATCGACCTTTCTACTTACACACGCACTTGCAGGGATAAGATTACCTATTTTTAAATGTCTCCACACACTGCAAAAGCAGGATCCATATTAGCAGGAGAATTTGTTGTTGTAACGTCATTATCCTTGCAGATTTAAAATTATATATGAGGAGTTAAACAATAAACAATATTAAAACTAAATAAAAATTTAAAGAGCAATGTCACAAAATGAGAAAAAAAAAATTTAAAGTAAGCAAAACTTTAAAGTGCCTGTCACTATATAACAACTACCATAATTATATAAATCTAAATCGTACACTTGTTATACCTTGATTTGAACCATTGAACCGATTTTTAATGAACAAATTTGTGTTATAAAAATTATAAAACATTTATTAACATTGATAAAAAATAATTTTCATAAGACGTTTAGAATTTGATTAATCCTTAATTGCGAAATTAACTGCCTACCCATTACGTCTATTTTTCTTGGTGATGCATTCAAAATTTCTAGTGACCATTAGGATTTGCTGTCCAGATATGCTATTGCCGGCAAGACTCCGGCTTCCCTGCCTCCATTCCTCCCTTGCTCTACTCATCTCCCCGGCGACAATGTTGGTATGCAATTGCTGTTGGGTTTGTTGTTGCTGACAGGACTCTGGTTGGCCGCGCTCCATTCCTCCCTTACTCTTCCCCACTCTTCGGCGGCAAGAGATGGTTTGCGATTGCCCACAGGATTCACCGCGTGGTGATGAAAGCTGCAAATCCGTTGACCGGTGACTTTTTTTAGGTTTGTTGGATATCGTTGCTGGCTTTTGCCGTTATTATATCGTCCATCCGGTTGTACAAATATAATTGTACAACCGGACCCACATAGTAAACTGTCAGATTTTGGTTCACTAAAAATATCCTATAGCTCACTAAAATATGCTGCTGTGTATTCAGTTTCGCTCACTAAAAATAATGTATAGCTTACTAAAATATTTTAGTGAGGTGAGACAGTTTTGGTGAGCTAATACGTACCTTTAGTGAGTAGACATACATACCGAAACTAATGTATCTTATGTACCGAAATTTCACTTAGTAAAAATACTATATAGCTTATTAAATGTGCTGTTGTACTAAAAAAATATTATTGTGAATCTGAAACTCATTAAACTGTATTCTAGCTGTCTATGTTTTTTTAGTGAGCTATGATATTTATTTACTGAGTTGTTATCTCATACAACTTGTTATACAGAAGAAGTTGTACAATCGAATTTCAGCTCGCTAAAAATGTAGAGCTCACTACAATACTTAGCGAGTTGAGACACAATTTTAGTGAGCTAATACATACTTTTAGTGAGTGGATAGATCAAACCAATGCATATGATGTACCATAGGTTTCACTTAGTAAAAGTACTATATAACTTATTAAAATGTGCTATTGTACTAAAAAAATATTATTATTCATCTGAAACTTACTAAACTATATTCTAATTGTCTAAATTTTTTTAGTGAGCTATGCCATATATTTAGTAAGCTATAGCATATATTTAGTAAGCTGGATTATATTTAATTAATTCACTACATTTCTATTATACTCACAACATATAATACAAATATCCTTATGTCATAGTAAAAAATGATTGAGCTGTAACATAACTCAAGAGCTTCACAATATTATTTGCTGGCTATCTATATTATTCCTTTTAGTGAACTATGCTATTTATTTAGTGAGCCATAATAGATATTTGGTGAGTTATAAAATGTAGTACAAGGCAATAAACTTTTTATAGTGAGCTATTGTTTTCCCTGTTAGGCACAAGATTAATTATAGTGATTACATTTGGTGAGCAGAGAACTGATTCATAATTGCTGAATACAAGCTCAATACAAGTGAGCTAAATGTATTTCTTTAGTGAGCCAACGACTATATTTAGCAAGCGCATAACTCATATTGGTGAGTTGTTGTTTCTCATATGTACATAACAACAATAAAAAAATCATCTGGAAAAACAACAATAACATTTGTGGTGAGCTATAATGCAACATCAGTGAGTACACAGGTCAATCCTAGTGACCAAACGTTTCTTTTAGTGAGCAAAAATCTGCTTTGTAGCACAGGGCAATATATCTTTTATAGTGAGCTAAATGTATACCTCTAGTGAGCCAACGACTATATTTAGTAAGCACATAACTCATAAAGGTGAGCTATTGTTTCTCGTATGTCACAAACCAAAATTTACATGCAACGAATGCAATCCAGTTCGAAAATCTGGAAATTAACTTATCAAAACGCAAAACTAACGAACACAACTTCCAATCCTGAAAATAAAAATAGAAATCAAAAAAACGCTATTAAGCTTGACGAACAATTCCATTTGATGAAGATTCAACGTCAATAGCGACGTTAAGATCAAACCCAACTATTCAATAATTGCTAAACACTAAAGCAATCGAAGCAGCGAATAGTAATCGAATAATAGAGAGAATGAAAACCGCGATTTCAAAAAATTGAGGAGCATGAATTTTTTTTTTTTAAATGGGTCAGGGCTCAGCAAATGAAGGACTTAAAACTGCTATTGGTGGGCCCGAGTGGATAATTGAGTTGTCCACCCGGTTGTACATAATAATTTGCGTGGTTTTTGGGGCAGGAAAAAGGTTGGGTGTTCTTGAGTTAGGGTTCGCTATTTTTCCTTTATTTTTTTTTTGAATTTTATGTTTTGCACATTATTAATACCGAAAGTGAGACTCAAGGATGCAACAAACGTGAATTGCCTTGATGGTTGTCGGATGTTCTTGATGGTTCAAATCTGTATGCTTGATTTTGGTTTCAAACTTCATCTATTTATATTGTCGTTTAAGGAATTTAATTTCCAATGTCTATTTTCCTAAATTTCAGCTATTTGACAATTTTGTGTAGGTAGGTTCATTAGCCCTTTTTTCTCCTTTTTTTATGGTAACAAAATATTTAATACAAAAAATCAAATTACCTTTATTTGTTTTAGGGTTAATTAATCTCCAATCACAACTTCATAGGACTCCTTATATAAACCCTAGTTCTTTAATTGTACAAATTTATGAAGTACTCGTCAAATTAATAAAACCCCACTAATTCCATCTGATCACGAACTTCATCAAATCCTGTAATATGGATTCTTCAATGCAGAGTTTTAGCGATCACAGGTATGTTCAAAAATTTTAGTTTTAATTAAGATAATTTTAAATTTTTATTAACTGTACCTCATCATGATTATTAATTTTGAATGTTGATCTTTTGAGTTCAATTGGAATAAAGTATCATATTAGTCATAAGATTTAATGCACTTTATTTATTTTTGAATGAAACTTTTTAGTGATATTCTTTTAATAGTTATCATATGGCTTATTTTAGAGACAATGTCTTTGAATGAAATGTGTTAGTGATATCTTTTGGGTAATTTTTGCTTTTTTTCCTTGTATATTAATAAGAAGATTTCGAGTGAAAATTCCAATCATCCATGTAATTGTGCAGAACTATTTAAAAAAATATAGTGAACTTTATCCTTTTAAAGACATGGTTTAAACTCAACTCGATATTATTAAAAATATGATGTTCATTTTGCATTCAATGCATATGTGTTATTTTAATCAACAGAAGGAAAAAGGGGATAACTTGAAAGATAAATTTGATATTTCATTTGACACTCCTTATACGACGACACAAATGAAAGATTTGTCCAGAAAAAATTTTCAAAACAACCATGCAATTCACCATTTAATGCAAGCTTCTCGTCAAGACTTTGGGCAACATAGTAATGAAAGTGCTAAGAGAAAACTATATATTAATTCCAAATATAGTCAAAACTCAACAATTATTAAAATGTCGATTCTTAATGCCCTGGTTAACATATTCTTTAGGAAACCTTATTTTCGCAATGGATTAGCTACAATTAGAGATAGCGCTATATCTATGAATGACTATTTGCATACAAAAGATTCAGAAGCAGTCCGACCACAAGATACAAAAATAATATAGTCATTAAAAATTGTGAGGCTATCGCTTCAAGAAATGGGTGTAGTCAGCAGTTGATAAGTTGATAAGGAAGAAATGTCCCACACTGAGGAAAGAAGACACACTGAAATGTCAAGATCTATCTCAATGTAGATACCAACAAAGCACTATTCAGGAAGATTCAGCTGATATTGATTTGACTTCAAATAAAGAGAGAGACTTATATTCATTATGGAATAGACACACAACGGTATTTCATTAATAGTAAATTTCTTTTTACCCGTAATTATGATCATTTAATGAAAATTGATGTTTTTGTTATTTAATGCATTTTATTTCGTATACGATTTTAATTTTAGTGATTTGAATGACATCTGTGTCTCACAAAGTATTTGTCACAATAATGAAAACGACAAATAGGGTGCAACACATTGGGTATATTTTTTTGTTATTGTACATGAAGGCTTTTTTTCCCCCTATTTGATTGCCATATTTTTTTTTTCCTTTTTCTCGATGTACAAGAGATTTTATGTAGTTTGGATGATTTTGCACATGGCATTGATGAGAAGTACAAAAACTACTTGCATTTTTTTTGTCTTTCAAAGAAGGAAGAATGTGTGACAAAATGTTTAACTGGAAAAATGTGAGAGAGCCTTCTTATTAGAATTCTTCAGGTTAGCATATATCAATTACTATGTTTTTTTCCCCAGCCTGAATGGCTAACAAATTGGGTACGTATATGCGAAAACATTTTGATTTGTTCATATGCATGTATAAGTAAATTATGTGAAATATAATAATACAATTTGTTTATTCAATAGGGCATTGATGCATATTTGTCTGAGTTACACCGTAGGGGGGAAAATGAGGAAATAACGAATAGGCTATATATACCCGTTACACTTCAAGTAATAAACTCTATTATTACTTTAACATTTTGTTTTTTAATCAAGCTTATTTAGTGCTTTAAACCAAAAAAAATTATTTGTGTAGATAACTATGTCTTTTATAGACAATGGTTGTAAGCAGTCCTCATCAAAGAGACGTATTCGCACTCCTTACAATGCTATTAAACCATGTCTTCCTGATGATAATCATATTGAGCAAGCATGTTAATGCAAGCATATCTAATCCCTCATTTTTTTAATACAAAAATGACTTATTGTTACTATTTTATTGTTTTATTCCAGAAGGTCAATTCGAATAACTTTTTGTGGATACATTTTTCAAAATTAGTTTATTATCGTACGTCTTTCAAATAAACAAGTAATTTCATCAAACACATTTTCTTATTAGACAACCAATATGTTGATCCCATTAAAAAAGCAACTAATCCAATACCTGATATAAAACAACTGATTTAATTAATTTACAACAAACAGATATCAATGACATGCAAAATACTCTGTAAGTTATTGGCTACAACTGGGCGGACTTTTCATTTGTTCAGCTGCACCCACATTTATTTGTTTTGGGTCGTGTTTTTTGGGCTGGACGTTATTTGGACAGTTTCTTTCCTTCTTCCCTTTTCCTCTAGTGCTTTTGTTTTTTTTTTTTTAAAAAAAAAACCTTTTCTCAACTTAAATCTCACAAGCTTCTTCTTCGCTTGCTCTATTTCTTTTGCTATGTGCTCTGCTATTTCTATCTCTTTGGTTTCTTTTTCGGTATTGATACAATGCCTAATATTGATCTCAATGTGCCTATTGATCTTGAACATTTTTCAAACACGAGTTCTGCTTCAGGTTTGATTATGCCTTTGACGATCTCTGTTCTTCTTTTTGATTTTGCAATTTTTGTATTATAATTTTGTGTTCTAATGACTAATTTCGAGATTTTTGAATTGGGTTGTGTTCATTGCTATAATTCTTTCTTCTGGAAATATAATGTAGTTGGGGGTTTGAATATATGTGGTTTTGTTATTAGTTCATTTTCAATGTTTGTTAGAATGATTTTTTTGTTTGAATTGTATTTTTTTAGTTCTAATTGTATATTGACGGTTAATATGCAGTGTTTATCTAATGGTAAAAAAAGTTTAGCTCACTAAGAGCATATTTAATCATTATTATAAAACATGTCTACCTACATCTGTTGTCAATATCTTTTCTCTCTTCTTTCCACCTTTCCTTCACCTTTTCTATAGTCCAACCCTTGATTGCTATGAATTGTGCCTCAACAGTCCTCCTTGTGAGGAAACTCTATTAAGATATATCATCTAGAAGGGACATGTTTACTCAAATCAGTTTAGTATATATTGTGTAAATAAAACAAATACTATTTTTTATTATAATATATATGTTAAGTCAAGAAAAATAATAATATTTAATTACTAAAAAAAAACTTTCTGCTCACCAACATTAACATCCTACTCACTAAAATGCAAACCAAGTCACTGAACTAAACTAATGTCCGCTACAAATAAGTCCTTTTAGTTTATTGGCATAGCTATCTAGAAGTCATGTGTGCTTAGTAAAAGTGTCATTCTAGCTCATTATAATGGACTAATGTCAACTATCAATAAGTGCCCATTAGTGCACTAAAAATGATTTTCTGCTCACTAAAAAATTTATTCAGCTCACTAATAGATACTGAGGCACATATGTGTTAAGTCAGCAAAACCATTAGGATTTAACTATCTACTCAGTAAAATGTAATCCTTGTTACTAAAACATACCAAATTCCACTACAAATAGGTCCTTATTGTTAGTTGGCATAACTACCTAAATGTGATGTATGCGTATCAAAATTGTCATTCCAGCTCGCGAAAAATAATCTGCTACTCACTAATAATGCTAATATTTTGCTCACTAAAAAAATCCTTTCAGCTCACTAGCTTGTACCAAGACACACTGCAAATAACTTTTTTGGTTTGGTGTTACAACTCCCCAAAAAAGATGTTTTACTCAGTAAAAAAATGTTTCCAAGCTTACTAAGACCATGTTTGATAGATTTTACTAACAAAAAAAAAAAAAAAGAGGGAGATTACTATTAAGAACAAGATAGGACTGTCAAAGTTTGAAGCTCTCTTTTTGGCTAATTCGCACAATCTGTCAATAGTATATTGACACCAATCAATTGTTGATATGTCTTCAACATTTACAACATACTTTGCAAAATATGGGGCACAATGGGTATTCTTTGAGCCATTGAGGAAACATGACACCATGTATAAAGTAAAGTTTCTTTTAAAACTTCCCCCTACATCAATCTAGTTTTGTGTATAGTGTGGCATTGTGCTGAGCTTTGGTGTCCCATGTTCAAGATTTCATTCGTTCATCCATGCTGAAATGACTGTATTGTATTCAGGCTGTTTTGGCTTCTTATCGTAAACCTCTTCAACCTTCTGCCCATCAATTCAAAGTGCCAACATGAGATGTACATCTATTAGTGTTATCTCTATCTTCTTGTCACTTGATATGTACAATGTTAATGAGTAGGTCCCCTGGCAATTGAATTACTTATAACTCTAAGAATCTTCCAAAACCCATATCCCGTATAGCTTGTTTCTGGGCCTCATTGAACTTCTCTACCATTGCAACGAAACCGTTGGCAAAATTTTGGTTTGGAAAATCTTCTTGTACTTAGTGTTGAATCAATCTTATATAAGATTTTGATGATTACAATCTTAATGTGCTAATTATGCTTGGCTTGAGTTGAGTGCTAGAATCATGTGATAAGATAGATTGCAAACATCCTAGAGATCAGTTCGAAATATCATGTTTGAAGCTATGTGATAAAATTGTATGCAACAGAAGTTGCAAACACCCTAAAGAACAGGTCGAAGAAGCTAAAATCATCAAAGTGGATATATGTACACATCATCAGCAAAGTACAAGAGTCTTTAGAGTCTTAGGGCTAAGTATCTAGATTCTTGTTAATATGCCAAAGAAGAACTTGACTTAACACTCACCTTGAAGGAATTATTTAAACTGACTCAGAACACTGCTCAGAACAATTAAGCAAACAGGTCTACAGTGCTCTGAGGGCAGCAAGTGCAAAAATCGGTTTTTAAAGATTTTCAAGAGTTTTCCTACTGCCAAAATTCCTAATATATTTAGGATTGATTTTCTGATAATATTGTGTTCTAGCAAGAGTAATTTCCTAAATAATATTGGTCTCCTAAAAAGATTTTCAAAAGATTTTATCTTACCCTTAAAAGATATGATTTCCTAAAAAGATAAATTCTTGAAGGATTTAATTCCTTTTAAGATACTGAGTATTTTTAGAGTTATTATGGAAATCAAATCCTTGCTTTTTCGTGGGTATATAAGCACTCGCTTCTCATCTCTTCAAGTAAGGTTTTTCAAGTGTTTTCACAATTGATCAAGTGCTAAAATTGCTTTTCTGAGTCTGAATTTTTATGTGAGAAAAACCTTCAAAGTGTGCGTTTAATCGAGTCTTCATTATTGGCATAATATGAGTTGTATGGTACCTTACACTCAACTTATTTAGAAGCATTTAAGTAAGGTGTTTTTATCTCTTTTCCGTCATCGTGATTAGAGGTTGTCCAAGTTGTTAGACGTGGTCTTTTAGGGGATGTGTGGACATTGTGTCCGTCAGTATTTGTCCAAGTTGGATGTGGTCTCGTAGGAGACGGTGGACGTGTTGTCCGTGTGAGCTTGTCCAAGTCTTGAGAGAACTTGGATGTGTGTTTGTAACTAGAGTCTTAGGGGAGACTAAGTTACGTGCGTGATGTTGTCACGTGTGTTATATAGTGTAACGAACTTGGCCTGTGTTAGTGAAAGTGTTTATTGAAATCCTACTAAGGTAGGTCGTGGTTTTTACACCTTCATTGGGCCAGAGGTGGTTTTCCACGTAAAAATATTGTGTCTCCTTTATTATTTCCGCAATTACTGTCGCTTCTTTTTCACAAAGAACACGCATTCTAATCAGTTCTTACGAGTGTTCTGAAAGAAGTTTTGTTTCTATCTCACTGAAAACACGCACTTCAAACGGTTCTCACGAGTGTTTCTGAAACAATTCGAAAAATCGGTTGACACAATTCACCCCTCCTCTTGTGTCCTTGTGTGTTTAAATCTAACAATTAGTATAAGAGCAGAGTTCTCACAGCTAGGCTAATACCTTGAGAGATCCTGAAAAGATAAGTGCACCACAAGGAATCTTAGAGGGTCAATCTGTGATTCATCCTCCATGCTTTAATGGGCAACGCTACAATTAGTGGAAAAATCGAATGGAGAACTATATCCAAGCTGAGGATTATGAGTTGTGGATGCTCATTGTGAATGGTCCTTACATTCCAGTGAAAGTCACAACTGATGGGAAGACTGTTCCTAAGGAGCTAAAAGAATTTAACTCAGGTGATTTTAAAAGATGGAGAAAAACGCCAAAGCCAAGAAGCTGTTATACTTTGGACTCGGACCTAATGAGTACACTCGCATCTCAGAGTGTGAATCCGCAAAAGAGATATGGCATGCCCTTTAAGTAGCTCACGAAGGAACTAATCAAGTCAAGCAATTCAGGATCGAGCTGCTGATGAGAAAATATGAGCTATTCGAGATGAATGATAAAGAAACAATCATGGACATCTATACTCGATTCACCCATATTACTAATGAGTTAAAATTGTTGAAACAATCCTTTACCACTAAAGAGTTGGTTAGGAAGATCCTACGAATTTTACCCCATTCATGGGAATCAAAGGTCATTGTAATCTAAGAAGCAAAAAGGATGAATGAGATTTCCTTGGATGAGCTTATTGGGAACTTGCAAACATATGAACTAAGGAGAAACTCTCAGATGAAGGGGGAAGTGAAGAAAGATCATGGGCTTGCACTAAAGGGAAGGGATAGTGATAGCTCAGATTTTGATGAAGAAGGAATGGCCATAATTGCACGAAAATTCAAGAAATTTTTCAAGAAGACCGAAAGCTTATACAAAAAGGGTAACGCCAGCAAGGCTAAAAACAGTGACCAAGATCAGTTTGCAGGATGTTTCAAGTGCAGAAGGCAAGATCATGTAGTGAAGAATTGCCCCTTGTTGAAGGAAGAACAGGGGTCAGAATAGGTCTGAACTAGAGGCAAAAAAACTCAGTTGACCAATGCTGAAAAACGGTTCACCAAAGCAATGATGGCAGCTTAGGGAGACACCTCAGAAGAGGAAGAAGACTCTCAGGATGAAGAAGAAGTAGTGGCTCTTATGGCTCGAAGTGAATCTAGCTCAGACTCTGATGGTGAAAGTCTCAAAAAGGAGGTACGTAATCTTTGTAAGAAAAAACTTAAAAAATTAATTTTTTCATTGATGGAGGAATTTGAAGCTCTAACTTCTGAAAATTACATGCTTAAAAGTACCTACTCAGATTTAGAAAAGGATGTTAAGAGACTAGAAAGAAAAAGACAAGAACTTGAACATATGAATGAGGCTCTCATGTATGAGAAATATGAAATTAATGAAAATGCTCTTGCTTTAAGTAAAGAATTAGGCATCCTTAAGGACCTGAGTGACAAGAAAGAGGAAGAACTCAACACTAAAATCAGAGAGCTGGAAAGTGAGTCTTCAAAGCTAAAGCATAATCTAGAATCCCAGATGAATGACAACAAACAGCTTCGAGAACAGGTCCAGAGAGCTGAAACTGACTTTACTGAAAACATGCACTAGAACAGTTCCTCAGAAGCTCTGAACTGGCTTAATACTCATCATAACTAAAATAAAAAAGGTTTAGGTTTTGTGGATAGACGTGTTACTAAGCCAGTAGACAAGAAGTATGTTGGTTTGCCGGAAAATAAAATTTGTTATCATTGTGGAAAAACTGGTCATTATCGATATGCTTGCTGCTTGAGAAAAAGGGCCATGGAAAGGAACTCATTGTATGTTAAACAAATATGGATTAGAAAAGATGAGTTAAATTCCATGACAAAGAAAAGAATGGGACCCAAGTGGATCTGGGTTCTCAAGACAAACACTTAGCTGTTTTGCAGGCTAAAGTGAGAGGAGGCAACTAACTATGGTTCTTGGATAGTGGTTGCTCGAGACACATGACTGGAGATAGATCAAACTTCCTCTCACTTGCAGCCTTTGATGGAGGGAGAGTGGCAATTGGAAGCAGTAAGTTAAAAAATTATCGGTGTAGGTAAGATAGGTAAATCACTCTCTCACTCTATTAGTAATGTGTACCTGGTTGATGGTTTACAACATAATTTGCTAAGTGTGTCTCAATTATGTGATAAAGGTAATCATGTTGGGTTTACTTCAAATCAATGTTTGATTACCAATATCAAATCTGGAGAAGTTGTGCAAAGGCGGAAGCGACACAACAATGTTTATAAAACATGTGTTCTTGAGCTTTCCCAAAGTCGTTTGACTTGCTTGAGTGTTCTTGATGATGATAATATGCTTTAGCACAAGAGGCTAGGTCATGCTAGTCTTTCCTTGCTAAACAAACTTGTGTCTAAAAGTCAAGCTTTTGGCTTACCTTCCATCAAATACAATGATGACAAGGTGTGCGATGCTTGTGCTAAAGGAAAGCAAACTAGAATTGTATTCAAGTCAAAGAAGTATGTTAGTACTTCCCGACCTCTTGAACCACTACATGTTGATTTGTGTGGTCCTATGAGGATTACAAGTAGAGGAGGGAAGAGGCATGTATTATTTGATGAAACTAATTCCTCGATTGAGAATGATGTACAGGATGAAGATTTTGATCTTAGACTTGCAAGAAAAGACAATGGTAAGATGCTTAAAAATGAACCACTTACTGAAGTTAATGGTAAGGAAAGCGGGCAGGAAGTAGACCAATCAGGGGAAGCCTGGCTGACCCTGATATAGACCGAAACTAGCCCACTCAATCCCAGACTTCTCTGACCGAACTGGGAACAGGCTTCCGAGCTGATCTCACACCTGTTCCTACAAACAGCCAGGAGAAAGTGAAAAGCGAATCTATGGATCTTTTCACTTCACGACCCTGGAAACACCAAAGCTCGCACCCCCTTGACCAAATTATTTCTGATATTAATACAGGCGTGCAGACCAGATCTAAGCTCAGAAATTTTTGTGTTTTCTATGTCTTTTTATCTCACATCGAGCCTAAGAATGTTCATGAAGCTCTTGTAGATTCTGACTGGTTATAGCCATCCAAGAAGAGCTTCATCAGCTTGAAAGGAACAAGGTCTGGCACCTTGAACCGCAACCTGAGGACAAAACAATTATTGGAACCAAGTGGGCGTTCAAAAACAAGTTGGATGAGTTCGGAACAACCACTCGGAACAAGGCCAGGCTGGTGGTTCAGGGCTATAATCAAGAGGAAGGGATCGATTATTTACACCTGTTGTGCTGATCATGCTAAATTTTGGTTGATAGAAAAAGCACATCAGGTATGACTCATTTTCTTGGACCTTGTTTAGTCTCTTGGGCAACTAAGAAATAACACTCTGTTGCCATGTCCACAGCAGAAGCCAAGTATGTGGCAGCTGCTTCTTATTGTGCTCAATTGTTGTGGATACGATAACAACTCAAGGACTTTTGTATTGACATTGGGTGTATTCCTATATTTTATGACAAGACAAGTGCAATTAACATTGCCAAAAACCCATGTCAACATAAAAAGACTAAGCATATTGACATTCGTCATCACTCTTTGAGAGACAATGTTGAAAAGGGCTTGATTTCAATGAATTTTTGTGCCACTAACAAACAAATTACTGATATGTTTACCAAGGCACTAAGTAGAGATCAATTTGAAAGGAATAGGCTTGAATTGGGTTGATTAAAAGAGCTTGAGCATGCTTAATTGACCCTCAATGATTGACTAGTTAAGGGTCGTTAGGCCAAATATATTGTTCCAATGGATGCATTCAATTCTTGTGCTTTTACTAGCATATGTGCGGAAAGTAACATGCTGACACTTGTTGAGGTCTAATGATATTGCCCTTTTTGTCCTGAGACACCGAACTGTTAACAATAAGAATAGGCTCCAGGAGCAGACCTGACAACTATTTGTATCATATGCTGACCAAGTGGCAGTGTTTAAGGATTGTTGGAAACTGAAATTTATTTTTCATTACACCTAACCTATAATTTATACCCTATCTAGTGTGTAATGAAGAGTTGCATGCAAAACATTCTCTCTCTTCAAGAAGGACCGAAATAACCTTCCCCTAAAACTCCCTCGATTTGTGGGCACCTCATATACCTTCACTTTCTCTCTCTATAACTCATCTGTCCTTCTCTCTCTGTCCCACAAAGAACCCGATTTCCCTCTCCTTCCTTAAACCCACTTAAGCCCTAACTCTAAATTCTCCCAAATCCTCACCATGGCAAGAACTCGTGGTGGTCAAGAATCCTCTAAGCACAAGGCTTCTCACCCAAGATCACTACGGGACCAATTATCAAGGAAAAGAGGAGGAAATTGGATGAATTTTGAGGAAGAATCATCGGCGCCATCGCCACAAGCGTCCTCAATTGGTATGGAAAATACTTCCTCACTTTCTTTTTCATTAATTCCTCTATTTTTGGGTTCTTAAAAAGCTTAGAGTTGAAGATAGTTAATTTGAACCCTGATATGGTAGCCTTAGTACACCCTGTTACTGATTGGGAGTTAGTAGTACATGACCCGATTGTGGCCGAGTCTAGATTAAGGGGGAATAAAGCCAAGTTGGTTGAGGAATCACATGGTTTTTGATCTTGAACGTATGGGTGATGATTTTATTGTTGAGGATTTTGAAGATAGTGATGAGGATGAACAGGCTGTCCCAGAACAAGTATCCAAACTGGTTGAAGAGTCTGATGAACCAAAGAAAAAGAAAGTCAGGAAGAGCATGACACTTGTTGAGAGATATGAGAATTTTTTCTAGAAATCTGTGCTTCGGGGGAAGGTAGTTAAGGTGTCATACTTTCAGAAATAGGGGCTTGGGGTGTTTGTAGAGACGTTAGAAGCCTAAGGATGATTAGAATTGTTCACAGATCCTAAGAGAGGATGTTCGGTCCCAGATTTAGCTGAGCTCTATGCAAACCGTGTTGCCACCAATGGAGTGGTGCCAAGTATAGTTAATGGTCATGAAGTGCGGTTTGAGGCTAAGAAGTTAGGTGAGTCACTTGGGGTGTCCTCTGAAGGTTTTGATGTGTATGTGAGAGAGGACAAGAGCATCTTAGGTGAAGAACGGCTATTAGCACTGACCCAAAGACTGGCCAAAAGCCTCATCTGACGGTGTCCCGGTCTGTGAGAAAGGAGGAAATGATGCCCTTGCATCGGTTGTTGTTTTGGTTTGTGATTACAAATGTTATTCCCTGAGGTCAGATGCAACCTTACTGATCCCATGGCTATGTGCTACACTGATTTGGTGGATAGGAGTGAGCAAATTAACTTGCCTGCAATCATGATTAGCCATATTGGGAGAATTGCGAACACAACCAAGGTTTATGACATGGGGTATTGGTTCTTGCTGACGTCAGTGTTTGAGAAGCTTGGGATTCCATTGCGGAAGAGAGTAGGCCTTCATGTTAGTGATAAGATTGGCAACAATACATTGATTGGGTGTGGGTTCAAGATTACAAGAGGCGGCAGTGCACCTTCAGAACAGGGGTTCCAAACACCTCTTGGCCCTATTCCCAGTGATGCCTCCACATCCAGCGGTCCTACCATTGCCACTCTGTTGCAGGATCTGATCACTTTGAAGAGGGAGATAGCTGAAGTGAAGCAAGCGCTTACAGAGGAAAAAAGCTTTTAATGCAAAGCGTCACGAGGATCTGCTGAATGCCTTTCTTGCCCTCACAGCCCAAATTTCCTCCTCCACTTTCCTCTACTTGAACCTGTTCCTTCCCCTATTTCCAACACTATTTTTTCAAACACTTGGTTATGTATGTGCCTACTAACGGTTTATGATAGTTTTTGGATAGTATCTGCATTTATGCTATAACTTTGCCTGTTGCATATGTTACCTATTTGTACGTGACTCGGATGGCCAATATCATTACTGTACCATATACTTGAGTGTATCGCGGTCATTTCCCTCATTACCCGTAGTGGTGGGTGCATCCCTACTAAATTTATGCAGATGGTTCCCGCGACCTTTTCGATGATGTCAAAAGGGGGAAGATAAGTATGACCATGCTTTGATTGGTCTGCCTGTTTTAAGCTGCCTTCCTATTCTTGTTATTCTCTCTTATGTGAATTGGCTTCTTAAACTAAGTTTGGCACTAATGTTTTTGCCCTCTACTATGTCTCATCTTTGATGGTCATTTAGTTTGTCATCATCAAAAAGGGGGAATTTGTTGAATCAATCTTATATAAGGTTTTAATGATTGCAACACAAATGTGCTAATTATGCTTGGCTTGAGTTGAGTGCTAGAATCATGTGATAAGACAGATTGCAAACATCCTGGAGATCAGTTCGAAATATCATGTTTGAAGCTAAGTGATAAAATTGGATGCAACAGAAGTTGCAAACACCCTAAAGAATAGGTTGAAGAAGCTAAAATCATCAAAGTGGATATATGTACACATCATCAGCAGAGTACAAGAGTCTTTAGAGTCTTAAGGCTAAGTACTAGTTATATTTGTCTAGATTCTTGTTAATATGCCAAAGAAGAACTTGACTTAACACTCACCTTGAAGGAATTATTTAAGCTGACTCAGAACACTGCTCAGAACAATTGAGCAAACAGGTCTGCAGTGCTCTGAGGGCAGCGAGTGCAAAAATCGATTTTCAAAGATTTTCAAGAGTTTTCCTACTGCCAAAATTCCTAATATATTTAGGATTGATTTTTTGATAATATTATGTTTTAAAAAGAGTACTTTTCTAAATACTATTGGTCTCCTAAAAAGATTTTCAAAAGATTTTATATTATCCTTAAAAGCTATGATTTCCTAAAAAGATAAATTCTTGAAGGATTTAATTCCTTTTAAGATACTGAGTATTTTCAGAGTTATTATGGAAATCAAATCCTTGCTTTTTCGTGGGTATATAAGCATTCGCTTTTCATCTCTTCAAGTAAGGTTTTTCAAGGGTTTTCATGATTGATCAAGTGCTAAAATTGCTTTTCTGAGTCTGAATTTTTATGTGAGAAAAACCTTCAAAGTGTGCATTTAATCGAATCTTCATTATTGGCAAAATAGGAGTTGTATGGTACCTTACACTTAGCTTATTTAGAAGCATTCAAGTAAGGTGCTTTTGTCTCTTTTCCGTCATCGTGATTAGAGGTTGTCGAAGTTGTCAGACGTGGTCTCTTAGGGGACGTGTGGACATTGTGTCCGTGAGTATTTGTCCAAGTTGGATGTGGTCTCTTAGGAGGCGGTGGACGTGTTGTCCGTGTGAGCTTGTCCAAGTCTTGAGAGAACTTGGATGTGTGTTTGTAACTAGAGTCTTGGGGAGACTAAGTTACATATGTGACGTTGTCACATGTGTTACATAGTGTAATGAACTTGGCCCATGTTAGTGAAAGTGTTTGTTGAAAGCCTACTAAGGTAGGTCGTGGTTTTTACACCTCCATTGGACCAGAGGTGGCTTTTCACGTAAAAATATTGTGTCTCCTTTATTATTTCCGCAATTACTTTCGCTCCTGTTTCACAGAGAACACGCATTCTAATCAGTTCTCAGGAGTGTTCTGAAAGAAGTTTTATTTCTGTCTCACTGAAAACACGCACTTTAAACTATTCTCACGAGTGTTTTTGAAACAATTCAAAAAATCGATAGACACAATTCACCCCCCTCTTGTGTCCTTGTGTGTTTAAATCTAACACTTAGTATTTGTCTCTGTAGGTTTTTGCACAGGCTTGGGATTTGGAACAACAATGCTCTTATTTGCTTGTTGTTTTGGAGTTTTCTTTCGATGATAAGGTTGCACAACTGAAAGTTAGCTATGCTTTATAGGACTTGGACTTTTATTGACACTCCTCCTTTCTTGTTCAGATTTAGCTCTAGCAGATATCTTTGATCTAATTTTGAGTTGCTTTTGATAGGTTTTGATGATTCTTTCGTTTTCATAAATCTTTTCATCAAGACTTTATCTTCAGAATCAGTTTCATATTTTATCCGTGTGATGACCTTTTGTAAGTTGAGTCCTCCATGGTATCATCTGTTTCTTCTGAACTTTGCTAATGAATGTCTATGACATTTCTCTAAGCTTTATTTAGGAGTGTTTTGTAGCACTGGCTTGTTGGTGGTCTTTTCAACTTCCTTAGTAATTGATTGCACTCCTCGAGATCTTCTAGGTTGTATTCTTCTTCTCCCTCATTGTGCTTTGGTTTTCTACAGCTTTGGAATTGTTCAGCTGTAGTTATATTCTTCTTTGCATACTTTTTGTTTCTTTTTCTCCACCTTCTTTTTTTTTTTTTTTGGGTCACAATTTTTTCCTAGGGTCGTTATGCTATTTTGCCCAAACTCTTATCTCCCCTTTCTAGTTCACTGATTTTTGATTCTTTTGTACGTCTTGTTTTATCCTTCTCTTCTTTATAAGATTACTTGATTAATTAGTTTTCCCTTCAGAGCTTTTTTCTGTTGATTTTTGTTTTGAAGACTCACTGGTATTATTTTTGTCCTTCTCAGGGCTTTCTTTTGGTGTGGTCACTTTTCGGTGCTCTTTTTCATTTGGAGATTTGGTTACTATTACTGGTGTAGTAGGATTATTCTTAGGTTGTGGAGTTTGTTCATTATTTGTGGCAATATAGTATGGAATTGCTTTGCTTACTTTATCTGTAGTTGTACATGGTGCATTATATCAATAAACAAGATACATTATATCAGTAAACTGCTAATTAGATATATCACATAACTCACCAAAACATAATGCTCAGTAAATTTGCAATAGCTAACCTAATGTGGAGCTCTCTATATATGGTTGCAATTCACTACACCTTCTAATCACTAAAATTAACTGTCTACTCACTAAAAATACAATTCAACTCACTAAATATAACCTTACAAAACAAAAAGGTTACTGCTGACTAAAATATAGCATTGACTCACTAGATATATGCCATAGTTTGCCAAAACACATCAAGCAACTTACCAGATTAAGATAATTTAATGATATTAGTCATACGTTGTCCTACTATTGTAGGAGGGTTCTTGTCACGTTATGTAGATTCTTCCTCAGTTGCAACACTATAATATACAACTCCTCCATTTAGTTTTTCATTTTTAGCTGCATCACCAGTGATATCCTCATCCATTCGTTCATTTGTATTGAGTTTCTTATTTGCATCCTTCTCCATTTCTATTAGAGATATTTTCTTGGGGCTTTAATTAAAAAGAAAAATGTATAATTTAGTATAAAGAAAATATTATATTGTGTATGTTGGACATATTTAAAGTGTAATCACCTCGAATACATCACATCCAAAGAAAATGTCTCTAACAACTTCCATAATAACATCTTGAGGTGTCATGCTTAAACCTTTTGTTTTTGATCTGTGATAATATTATATGTTTTGTTAATATTACATCTGAATTTACTTGGTGAAGCTATACACTAAATGCAAGTCATAGCTCACTAGACTATATGATACAACTTAGTGAAGCATGTCGGTGAGAGAAACTTATGTCTGTCTTGAGTATGTCAAATGTGAGTGACAGATATATTTATGCCACCTCACAGAATGCATTTTGTTATACTATTCACTAGATGTTTAATGTAGCTCACAAAATCATAAAGAGTAAATCAATATAACTCATTAAGAATATGTTAAATTTGTAAAAGCTCTATTATATTATTGCACATAATTAATGTAATAACTACTCACCAAATATGCAATGCAGTTCACTAAAAGGTACCACATAAAGCACTCAAAAAAAAACTTAAATCAGATTTTCGTTGCCAAAAAAAATTATCATCTTAAAAGATGTTTTTTTTCCTACTACTAATAAGATGTAAAATCCAGCTTAGCAAAGCCTAAGATGTACATCATATCAATAACATAGATGGTTTTATATTACTGGTCAATATATGTAACTTATAGCTCAGTATGACATATGGTATAGCTTACTGAATTTGCAATAGGTACATTATAGAAAACCAAGATTAAGTTACTTCAATTCTTACTAAATATGCATGATAGATTGCTGAAGAACTATGCCAATATGCATGGTAGATTACTAGTTATACACTTACTGCATTACATCAACAAATAAGATGGATTTACACTACTTCTCAGTATATATATAGCCGTGTCCGCCATAACACCTGTTATAACGTACTTAATTTGCAATAGATACATTATATTAATAAACTAGATTAAACTAATATCTTGCTCACTAAGTATGCATGTTAGCTCACTAAAACATTACATATAGCTCACTAAAATGCATATGAAGTTCATAATGACTTTTTTTTCAATTTCTATTTTCTTTTTTAAAATTTTTTTTGTAATATTATAGATAAATTTATTTCGTATGAGATTAAACACTGCAGATTAAGTATTTCTATTACCATTGCAATAGCAAAAAAGCAATTTACTAGATTAATGCTCACTAAATATGCATGATAACTCACTAAAACATCTGATATAACTCACTAAAATGCATACAATGTGCATAATGACTCTTTCTGAATTATTTTTTTTTTGTTTTCTAGAATTACAGATAAAAGTGTTTTGCACGATATTAAACATAGTAGACTAAGTGCTTTATTATCATTGTGTGAGCAGAATAGCAAATTTTGGATTTACCGCTCACTAGATATGCGTGATGTATCCCTAACACATTTAATGTAACTCATTAAAAGGCATATAAATGTGCAGAATAACTACTTCTGAATTTTGTTTTTCTTTTTTTTCATGCAAAATATTATAGGGAGAAGTGTTTTGCATGAAATTATACACAACACATTAGGTGTTCTGTTGTCATTGTCTTAGCAAAAAAGCAATTTTTCTCTTTATGAGGTACACATTAGTTTTTAAGATTTTGTGAATACCTTTTTTTGAGGATATCTTTGTTCAACACTTGCAAATCTCTTTTTTGATGCTTCTACCTAGTTAGTTTTCATCTAGAAACATTGTAAAATTGCAATTATAAGAGTGCCATTTTCTTAAAGCTTAGAATCGCATTTCATTCAAGTAGATTCAGCTTTTCTGTTTGAATATGCAAATGAATTGCATTTCATTGATAAATCTTACATTGAAATGCGTCCGTCAATCTTCAGCAACAATTTGTAGAAGATTATTAGCGAGAATCTCTGAAAACTCGTTGCAGAATTTCGCTAAGAGCAAGAATTTGAGTGGCTTTTGGAGGGTGAGTGAGTAAAAGTTTGAGAGGCCTTTTTTGAGTTTGAAATGATGGTTTCCAAGAGTGGTTTGTTGCTTTTGATCAAATTTTAATTTTGCGCGTCACTTGACACATACCAGGGTGCCTTATGGGATGATTCTAGGGCTGGCTCTACATTGAGATATGTACAACTGGTTAGACCATGTAGCAACCAAAAATACTATGTTGTTGCATATGTAATTACAATTGCTTGAAAATTTCAACACAATTATGGCGCGATTATTCCCGCCTCTGACCCCACATGTAATTGAAATTATTCTAAATTATTATTGTTACTGTGCATTCAAAAAATTATTGTCATTGTACTTTTGTAAGTGTTGTTTTGAAGCAAGGACCCCAAGTTTTTCTCTAATTCATGCCCGCCGTGGGGTAGAGAGCGGCTACGCTTCCATTGATGATGAGCTAGAATGGATAAAGAGATTACACTACAAAGGTTACTTTTACCAACGGAACATATGTGTTTGTATAAGTGTTTTTCTATTACTAAAACACAATACCAATAGATAAATATTTGTCACTAAACTATTCATAAAAAAATCTGATGGTAAAAGTTTTACCAACAGATATGATCATTTGTTGCAATTGAGCACTAACACCAACAAAAATCGTTATGTTGATATTGTTCTACTTATACCAATAGATTATAATCTGCTGTTAATATCCTACTTTCCCAACAAAAAAGGTTATCAATGCTGTTTTTCCCCGTGATACAAGTATCTTTAACTTAAACTTTCTATTGGCAATGGTCTTCTCACCTTCTTCAGTCAACATTAACCAACAGAATAATCTGCTGGTAATAGTATTCCTATTATTTCACAATAAATAAATATATCTGGTAGTCAAAATCAAGCTGTAGATGTACCCGATATATTTTTTTGGTTGGATAACAAATGGACCTGCTATAAAAAAAATAAATATGTAGGTAAAATAATATAACAGTATGATACACCTGCTATAATAAAATAAATAGCTTTGGTTGATCCCCAAATTCATGGGATGCTAATCACTAAAAATGTACGCGACACCTAAACATGTATGTTTGCATAATGTTCAAAGCACTGAAGCAAGAACACATATGTAATTCTCATAAAAATACTTGCTAAAAGTCATACAAAAAACAAAGTTAGCCAAGAAATCGAGATTCAATCTATATTTCATACATAATGTTGTTTACAATCTTCATTTTCTTTAACGCACACCTCTTCTTCATCATGATTAGCTACATTCTCAGCATCAACATCACCAACATCATCATCATCATCCTCAATTGAAGTGTCCAATATCCCCTACGAAATTAATACAATTCAAAACTCAAATAAGTAATCCAACTCAGATCATTTCAATAATTGTTCATCATCCATATAAAGGTAAAAATACACTCTTCATCATCCAATTCAAATCAATACAACAAAAATTATCATGCAGCATTTAATTATAGGACTACCATGTTCAACAATCACATTATGATGAAAGGTCTTTGCCTTTTAAATTTGTGGATATTGCACTATATCTAGTTATTATATTTGTTAGATAAAATTTTTTCCACCTGCCTATAAAATGGCATCCCATAGTGGAGGAAGAATTAGTAAACAAAAGAAACTACAAACCAACTTTGGGCCTTGATCCTTCGGGGGTTGCAGTAGTAAATAAGTTTTTAAAATTGTTAACTATGAAAGGCATGAATCATATTCTTCTTTTTCTTATTGGGTAAATAAGTTGCACATATCACATTACAATATAATCAAAGTCAAGCTCAAGTCAAGCAAAGAGGTTTTACATGTGAATGACAAAGCCAAAGAAATAGCTTCACACAAGTTTGCCCAAATAATCCAATAATGGGTCAAGTGCTTGCATAATAAAGTTTACACTAGGTCAAACGCTTTAAAATTCTTTGAAAAGAGGCTTTTAGAATTAGTAGTTTTGAGATGGAAAAATTACTTTATAAAAATAAGGCAAAACATGCTCTTAGTATAAGGCATAAGGAATTACCTGATGCTCATAAGCAACTTTACCAAATGGGTCCAACTTTCTTAGTATAAGGCATAAGAAACTACTTGATGTTCCTTAATTTTGACACTTTGAGCACATTCTTCCTATAAAGCGCATCTATTAAAACTTGAGCGCAGAACTTTGACACCCATACCATAGGACTTCGCATAGCATATTTGGTATCTCCTATAACCTTTTTCAAAATTTCATCTCAAACATCATTGTCACATAAACCTTCTTCATCTTAAGCTAACTCAGTTAGAATTGAAAACATATACAAACACAAGAATGATTGATTCAAATAACAAAAGTAGAGAAGAAAAAAAAGAAAAGCATAAGCATCACTATCATGGCATTCTAATGAAAAGATCAGTATTAGTTTCAATTTGTTTATTGAAGGTACCTTTGCCATACTTGAAGCATCATCCAGTTTGGAGCCTTTCTTTGGTTCATAGGTCTTCATCTTTGTTGAAAGCTTATCTATCATGTTACCTTTTTCAAAAATAGCATATATGACTCGGGAAAGCAAAATGGACGCTGAAAATTAAACATGAAAATAGACCATAAAAGATAAGTCAAACACATATCTTCACTATTTGTCAATGCAAAATTAATGGCATATGCACACATGCGTTCACCTCTTGCCATAACAGATCTTTTTTTTTGTTGTTCCATTTTTCTCAAATCAAAACAATCAAGTAGCAATTTTCGAGGATCTCCGGCAAGTACACTAATCAAAGTAGACGTTTTCATTAACATCGACCAGTATAGGGTCTTGCTGACCTTTGTCGTTCTTAGGTTTGGTTACTCGGATATGCCTCCTGTTTGTTGTATTATAACCACCTGGTGCTACTTTAGGGGTTTCATGATTCACATCATTTTGCTCAAGATTCATCATGTTCAAATTGCTCCGACCTTGTCGTGTAAATTAAAGCAAGTAGCAATCAAATCTTAACATACAAAACAAAAATGACGTAAACAATTACTTGAAAAATAAACACAACTTAGTTATTTTAGTTAGAACACCATAATAAGCTATACTAGCCTCTAAACCCGTGGTACACGTGGGTTATTTTATATTTTAGGTAAAATATTTTTAGAGATATTATAATTAATCTTATAATTTTAATTTTTAGAAGTAGTATTATTAACATATCAGTAATTTATTTTCTTTTTCTCTTTATAGAGGTAGCTGAAAAGACATTTATTCATTAGGATAACTTTAAATCACATATTGTTTTAATTTTTACTTTTAAACAAAATTTTAATAAATGTTTAGAGACAAGTGTCACAACTGCATCATTCACACTCACTTTTATATATAAATATATGATTATGCCCTTCATTTGTAATTGAATTCATAAGAAAACTGGAACTTTGAGTCTCACACCTTTGATCAATCTCCTTTACTTGCCATCTATAGCCATTATTGGTGATCATTGTCTTCATCCACTGGTTTGGAAAACTACTCAAATATTTTTCAAAATCATCAACCATGTAAGAGTTACTAGCTAGAAAGATTCCAACAAACCTGATAATTTACATAATGCGTTAGACTAATAATGTGACTAACTTTTGCATACAAGTGCACATTACATATTTGAAGGCACTTACATTTTTCTCAAACCACTTTGGAAATCTTGCTTTATAATTGTCAGAAGCGTTTCCATTCATAGTTTCACATTCAATACTAACAATCTCAAAATGCTCTCTGAAATTACAACAAAATTAAAAATAGTGAAATGCATTCTAAGAAGTTTTATAATAATAACGAAGAAATGTAATGCTTACTTACTGTGCATAAACTTGAACTTCATCATAATTAAACAATACATAACTATGTGCTTGTTTAATTATAAAATAATCAGCTTGAATGTCTATCTATTTAGATGATGCATGAAATTTAAGAGAGAAAATAGAAAGTCCTTTGTGCCCTCCTTCACTATCATCGTTATTCCTTGAGCACTTATTCTCCCTTGTTTCAACAGCATGCAGGTATCTTATGTAGAAAGCCAAACATCCATTTGCTATATACCCTTTAGCAATGCATCCATTTGGACAACTTTCATTATGAACACATCCTTTATAAGTTCTTAAGCGCCTATGACAATCATTAAAATCCCATAACATGACTGTTATGTTTCTTAATTCTTAGAAAAAAAAGAAAAAAAATAAGGTTGGCTACATACCTTTCTGTAGGATACATCCAATGATAAATAACAGGGCCAGTCACCTTGGCTTCATATGGTAGATGAACAATTAGATGCACATTACGTCAAAAAAGGAAGGTAAGAAAATGTTCTTTGGTCGACATAGTGTAAAAACAGCACGATCTTGCAAAGATTCAAAATCTTAAGGTGTTGCAACTTTAGAACAAAGTTCTCTAAAGAAATTGCTCAACTCAATCAAGGTAGCACCTAGATTCTTGTTTTGCATTTTTCTTGCAACCACTGGCAAAAATTGTTACATTATAACATGGTGGTCATGGCTTTTTAACCCATATATTTTACCATCCACCATGTGCCTTCTAATATTTCCTACATAACCATCCTATACTTTTCACAGAAGTGAGTAAACTAATGAATTCCTCCTTTTCTTTTTGGGATAATGTGAACCATGCTGGAGGTATAAATGTCTTATTACCTTGTTCTACAGGATGAAGATTATGCCTCATATTCAAATCCTGCAGGTCAAGATGTGATTACAAAGTTCCATTTATCCTACCCTCAATGCCTAAAAGCATACCTAATATGTTCTCTGATAAATTCTTCTCCACATGCATAATGTCTAAGTTGTGACATATGAGTAGATGTTCCCGATATGGGGGTTAGAAATAAATACACTTTTTTTTTTTTTCCAAGGCACTATTTTATCAACCAGCCTGCAACTGCATAATGCCTAAGTTGTGACGTACGAAGTTACGAATACATGATCAAGGAATGCATCTAGACATTCCTTATCCTCGTTACTCATTCTCCTCAACTTAGCCTAACTCCTATCCTTAAAATAATCCACAATGAGACATCCATACATATGATATTTATATTTGCAAATGATTATATATGCCTCTAATTATATAACATAATTGCACATATGTAAGATAAACTAATAATTACAAAGTATCCACATATCACAATGATCTAAATAACCCTAAAGTAAACAAAAATCATAGAAGGAACTAATGAGCCCAGTGAAGTTTACTAGAAATTTATTTAGCATTGTCAAGAAACTAAAGTACTTACACTAATCATTTTTAAGACATAACAAAACCACCAATGAAGATTACCTGAAGGGCTAGAACAGTATGACACCATAGGGGAGGTGAATAGCCTAAAGCCAATAGGACCTATCAATCATGAAGTACAAAAATCACAAACATGAATTTAGCTCCAAATCGTATATAGTATATAAACTTAAGTTAAAGTGAGACATTTAAAAATTGTTTCACTACGAGGCAATGAAGGAAACAAGGAAGAAGAAAAAGATTCAGAGGGGAAAGCTGCATTCTTTGTTTATGAAAAAGATTTGTTGTACCCCACTAACCCAAACATAGTGCAAATTTTGTTTCTTCTTTCGTTTTTCTATCTTATCATTTATCACTTTATACACTTTAGCCCTCTCAAAAAGGTCAGAAAAGCAATGGGTAAAGTGAAAAATAAAGCTAAAAGGCTATGCAATTCTACATAATTGTGCTAATATGGTATAGACTAGAACATTGGCACTGGAACTGCCTACAATGACCAATGAAAGACAAAAGAAGACTAGGGACAATTTAGTCAGATCTCATATCTACAGTCATCCACTTTAACAAAGTTTAGAAGTGTTGTAGTTAGTTGTCTTTGATACTCGATAGAAAAAGCCAGTGGACCTGAATTTGAAGGCGAAGTTCTGCAGCTCACATAATGAATGAGGTCAGACATTATAAATTTTAAATTTTCAGTTTATTATATGCTAAAAAAATCAACAAATCATGTTCAGTACCCAGTTAATTACTATGAACTACTATAAAGCTAATACAAAAACTGAACTGTTAGATTACATGTACAAGTAATTTGTATGAGGCAATGTGAATTGTAATAATAATTATTTAATTTTGAGGGATTTTGAATTGTTGAGAGAATCCTATAATCCAAAGACTTTTAGCTATGAGGCAATGTGAATTACAGCACACCTGTTTTACTAATTTGCCTTGTTCTTGCAAAAGCTACATGTAATACAATCCAAGCATTATACAAATTCACATGGAATAAGAAACAATCAATTAACCTAACTTTAACCCCAACTAGAATGTCATTCATCCCAACATGATATTACCCAAATTCAACTCTGTTCAAAGCCAATTGAAAAACTTAATTAAGCAAGGAAGTTTTAGTGTGCCAACCTTACAAATTATTGTCTAATTTCACATTCAAACCAAAACAATTCAAGAAAATTGCAAAAACAATACCTCAAGGGAATTGAAAATTCAAGCATAATTTTTCATCTTTGTTGGTGTAATCTCAATTTCCGGCCTAAGATCCAAGCTTTTTGGCCAACGGTGCTAGAGATAGCATGCAAATAGGCAATTGACCGCGTATTAGAAGCTTTGGGTAGATTGAGAGAGATGATAGATCAACAACTGAAAAAAATTCGACTAAGATTATTTGCGTTCGACATAGCGCGAAGAAGGTACAGCGTCATACCTGCAAAAATTGATGATTGACCAACACCAACAACGTACTTAACAACAATGGTGCTTTTTACTTGTTTGGGCCAAATTGAGAGATGAGAGTAGAAAAACGGTAGTGCTGAGGCTCTCTGCTTAATCATCTTCTGCGAACCGAGTCCCCCTTTTTGGAAAAAAAATGGACTCTACAGTTTTTAAAAGGAGATAATGTGAAGAATAGAGATATCAATACGGTCTTGTTTTTGTTTTTTTCAAGGATTGTAAATATACAATGTGGTTTTTAATAGTTATTCAATTTTGCCACGATAGCGTGCTTGCATGATACCAGCATAAATTTTCTTTTTATAAAATGATTACGTTGGTATACCAACAAAAAATTTGATTGTCATAACATGGTAATAATGCCAACAAATCATTTTGTATTTGTTGGAAATATTAGGATCCCCCTTCCTTCCATGCCTCAAGACTTTAATACCAATAAATAGTCTAGTTTGTTGTAAAAAATAAAAATAAAAATTTACCAATCAAAATTATTTTTTGTCACTAGATATCTGTTGGTAAAAGACAAACTTTTTATAGTGTCGGGATACATCTCTCAAGTAAAAGCCTAATAAGGAGAAAAATATGCCAATGACAAGAAGAAAGAAGAGGTTAGGAGGCATCTACATTGTGCTCCATGCCCACGGTTGATGCATCTCTATTAGCGGCGTGAGGAGCTAGATATAAGCATTACGAGCAACGAAGTGCTTAATTTTAAACAATTTTAATTCTAGGGTTTGAAACCCTCTTTTACAGCTCTAAAACCATAATTCTAATGATGTATTCCTAGCATCTTCAATGTCTTGGCTTTATTCAATCCATTTGTATGATTATAAATCTATTTATTGCCATGGTTCTGTGTTAGAATTTTTCCACGCTATGGCCCATTTCGGTAAGCCAATTCTCTATCTATCCATTTTCTTCTAAAAACTTATGGTTCCATTGACTTCTAAGATCCAATTTGTTGCCAATTCCTATAGGTTTAATTACATGAACTAGTCTGTTAGACCTTTTAAATAAGTCATGCGTGATAACTAACTGTTAATGGGTTAATTTTGTCTTCAACATTTTGGGATATGATGCGCAGAATTAGACGAACCCTTGTGATTCATGTGGATTATTGTTTAATTGCTTAATTTAGCATTGTTTGATTTATCTTATTTTGTGTAGTTTCTCCCTTGTTTCTTTGGCTTTATGCCTTGTATGTTCCCTTTTCTGTGAAACTGGAAAAGGGTAATACTATCAAAGAGGAAGATGGATTTGGGAAATAAAGACTGATGCTTTTTGGGTCAAATAAAGTTGTGAGCATTAGAAACATTATATATGGACTAGCTAAAAATGTAAATTACTAGTTTGGGTTTCATTTCCTTATAAACTTAGTACCACATACTTATTTACTATTATGTAGCCTAGTACTTTGGGTTATCAATACATGATTCAGCTCGTTGATTATGTAGTAATTGACACTTGTCATTGTTGACTTCGCTAGATCTTTGTGCCACTGTACTTTTTCTTCATTCCTTGAATATGTTTAAGAGGCTTGTTTTTGTTAATTCATTTTAGTGTTGTTGAATTGACCATGGTCTTCGTTGCTTAAATCTTTTGACATATCTGATTTAGTAAGGGTTTTGAAGGGGTTAGTGACTTGCTTGTGATATCTAAAGTCATGCAGTGATTTTAGTTTGCTTCCTTTAAATTCAAGAGCATATTAGAATTTATGATTAAGGTTAGGCAGATAGGTACTATTTTGTGTTTACTGCAATTTTATTTTTTGTTGGAAGCTTTCTAAATGTATTCATTGACAAAGGTGAAGAATTTGAAAGTAACCCTAACAATGGTAGAAAATGCAACCAAGCCATTAATGCACCATCCTACTCTACCATGGAGGGTTATGGGATACCAATAGATTATAGTAATGAAGTTGAAAATTTTCAATAAAGCAAGCACCCACTTTGAAAATGAAAACTAGCATAATTAATGTATCAGTAGCTAATTGCCTTATAAAGGCCATGCTTGTAACTCTAGAAATCAGTACAAAATTGTATTACAAATATTTCAAACATACTGAGTGTAGTAAGGATTAAGCGTGTTTCCCTTCCTCTATCAATTCCTTAGAGTGGGAAGCGCAGAGTCCTGTATCATTGGGCTGGCCTCCAGTGTGGTGTTTTTGGCCTCTAATTCGAACCCTGATTGGGAAATTATCCACCCCCTACTTATTCAGTGTCAAATTGGTACCAGAACATAGAGTTGCAATTATTTGTTTGAACGATCATTAGAGCTCGTTGCTGAAGTGAATGACCTCTAGCCTATCTCCATATTCACGACCTTTAAAAAAAAAAAATTCGTATGGCCATTATCAGCTTCATCTTGCTTTCATCATCGCCGCCTACTTCCGCTCATAGATTGTTGTTGTTTGCCCGTACCATTTAGCTTGCTGCCTCATTATCTATTTGATTTTATCACCATCACCATCATCATCTTGATTACATTAATTCCATCTATCATCATGTTGTTTTTCACAAATGAAAAAAATTTATATAAGCTTACCACCATTTCCATTTCTATTTCTTACTACACCAAATTGTGTGATTGTGCCATTTTTAGAAAATCTACTTCTTCCTTTGTTTAATACAGAAATCCCTCTCTCTCTTCCATTAATGAAGGTCTAGATTTCAATTGTGCTGCACTTGCTTTTCTCTGTAAAGGTACGTGGATACATGCAAAGGTTTTGTCTTTGACACTCTTCCCTCTAATCATTAGAAAGTTAGGCATTGCAGAGAAGGACCGAGAGAAATTAAAACTTGTGCAATTTTTTTATCATATGCAAAGCGGGAAGTAAAGACACACCATTATAACTATATTCAAAACCCTACAAAATTTGTTTCTCTGTGCCCCTTTCTTCAAGGGGGAAAAAAAGAAAAAAAAGTAGAGAGACAAAAAGAGCAGTAGAGTTATACCGGCTTTAAAAAAAGGGAATAGAAGTGATTAAAAAAAAATGAGTTTGTTTGTATCCAAAAAAAAAAGGAAAGAAAGTGAGAAATAGAGAGTTAAAAAAAAGGGTGAGCCATTTGGGTAATTTTAACAGGATGCCACTAGGAAGTCAATGTGGAGCAAATCATCAACCTTATCCAATTGCGATGCCTTGTAGCTGAACTTCAACGAGAGGTCCAATGACTACAAGAATGCCTTGCACGTTATGAGGCATCTGTAAGTTCATCAACCTCATCCATGACATACTCATCGAACCCAATCTCCAGAAAAATATTTGGGAATCAAAGTTGAAATTCCAGATTTTGAAGGAGGCATTCATCCAGATGAATTCATTGAATGACTCCATACCATCAAACATGTCTTTGATCTAAAACACATTCCTCAAGATCACAAAGTAAAGTTGCTTGCTATCAAGCTCAAAAGCATGGTTCTATTTGGTGGGAAAGTGTAAAGCGCCAAAGAGAAAGAGAAGGTTGCCACAAAATCCATACATGGGAAAAAATGAAGCGTGACCTCAAACGTAAATTTTTACCGAGCCATTACTGACTAGATATTTTCCACAAGATTCAGAATTTGCTATAAGGAGGAAAATCTATGGCTCAATATGCTGTAGAATTTAAGGAACTACCAATGAAGTGTTATAATTGGGAGCCCAAGGAGCACAATACCGCGAGATTTCTAGCTAGTTTGGATCTGAGAATTGTCAACATCTTAGAATTCCAACAATATTGGACATTGAATGATGCCATCAAGTTATCCCAAAAGGTTAGGGATCAACTGAGAAAGGAAGAAGTCATTTTAAGGGAGTAGTCAAGGAGATGCCCAGGCATGGCAATACCTCAACTAGACTACGTGCAAAGCCACTAATATTCGATCCACCAAATACGAATGAAAGCCCTACTAGGACAAGCAATGTAGCCAAAGTCAGCATCAACAACAAAAGATGCTTCAAATGTCAAGCTAGGTTTTGGACATTTTGCTTCAGAATGTCCAAATGCCAGAGTTATCTCTTTTGTTAAATAGGAAACCCTAGATAAAGAAGAGGTTGATGAAAAAGAACGCTCAAAAAATGAAGACATCTAAGAAGTCATATAGGCCAGGCAATTTCACCCGAACTCGATGGATACCCGATTCATCCGACCCAAAAAATCGGGTGAAAACCGGACTAAACGAGTGAATTAAATGGGTAATGAATAACCGGGTGATGGATCGAGTCGAATTCGGGTGATGGTCTACACGATCCGTCACCCGACTCATCACCCGCTTTATATATATATATATATATATATATATATATATATATATATTATATATATATAATATATATATATATATATGTATAAGTATGCGTTAAGTTATATATACATATACATACATACATACATATATATATATATATATATATATATATATATATATATATATATATATATTACGTATGCGTTAAGTTATATATACATATACATACATACATACATATATATATATAATATATATATATATATAGATATATATATATATATTATATATATATATATATGTATATGTATGTTAACAACTTATGCTTGGTATCTTTATCATTTGTGGTAATTGTTATGTTTACGATTAGGGCATGTGGTTTCCGTTGGTTATTATTTTGTATGTTTTAAATGGTCCAGGCTTTTGAGACTTATTTGAGCAATAAACGAATGAAATGAAACAGAACACATTTCATCCATTTCACTTGTTTACCACCCGTTTCATCCACAGGTGGTGGGTGGATTGGATGTGGGTGAGTGGATGAGCGGGTGATGGGTGGATCAGGTGGAGTGGATGGATGTGGGTGGTAGATGTGGGTGGAGGTTCACTCGCTCCAAATCTGACCCGTTGCCAGGCCTAGCTATTGAAGGAGAATTCTTGATTATTCGTTGTGTCTTAAATGCTTGCATAGTGCAAGAAGATGAATGGCTTTAGACAATTTCTTGCACATCTGATGTACTTCACATGGGAAAAGTTATGATGTTATTATCAATAGCGTCAGCAATGGTAAAAAATCTAAAGTTGCCAACAGAAAATCACCCTTTTCCATACAAACTTACCTGGCTAAAAAGGGATAACGACATCTAGGTCATTAAAAGATGCTTAGTTGATTTTTCTACGGGCAAGAAGTATCATGATAAAGTGTGGTGGCATGCTACACCTTTGGATGCTTGCCACCTACTTTTGGGTCAACCATGGCAATATGATTGACATGCCATTGATGACGAGCATAAGAACACATACTCTTTTGAAAAAGGTTGTGTTAAGATTCTGTTCACATCATTTAGAAAGCAAGCCCAGATGAAGCAAGGTCAAGAGGACAACAACATTGTCAATGAGTCAATGTTTGCTAAAGCATTACAAGAATCTAAGATTACTTGCAAGAACCTAAGATTGCTTGTACCTTTGTGTTACTTGAAGAAAACCAAGGAAGTAGAGAGCTACCAGATTTGATCAAGCCATTACTCCATGGACTTAAGGCTATGATGCTAGAGGAGATGCTTGCAGGATTACCTCCAAAATGAGGCATATAACATTGCATTGATTTTGTTTCTATAGCAGTCATTCCTAATAAGGTTGCATATCGAATGAGCCCGAAGGAGCAAGAACAGTTGTAAAGGTAGGTCTCAGAGCTCATGAAGAAAGGGCTAGTAAGAGAAAGCATGAACCCTTGTGTAGTTCCAGCCTTTCTTGTTCTAAAGAAGGATGGGATGTGGCACATGTGCATTGACAATCGTGTTGTCAATAGGATCATGATTAAATATCATTTTTCATTCATCGTCTTAATGACCTACTTGATCAATTGCATAATGTTGCTATCTTTTGAAAGATAGATTTACGAAGTGGGTATTTGTAAATCTAAATGCGATGAGGAGACGAATGGAAGATTGATAAGAGAGAGGTTACATGAATGGATGGTCATGCCACTTAGCATTTCAAATGCTCCATCACATTCATGTGGTTAATGAACCAAGTGTTTCAGTCCTTAATTGGAAAATTTTTTGTTGTTTACTTAGATGACATTTTGGTATTCAGTCACAATCATGAAGAGCACTTGCAACATCTCCAAGAAATTTTTCAAGTGCTTCGCGAGTAGAAGCTATATGCCGACTTGAAGAAATGTTATTTTATATTTAATAAAGTGGCATTTCTCATATATATCATATATGACCATTGAATTGAAATGGATCCTAACAAGATTGATACTATCATCAGCGGGCGCACCTTCGGTTTATTGTGAAGAATTTCAGCAGTATTACCGCTCCACATGGAGGCATTGAAGAACGAAAAGTTTGAATAGACCTCGTTAGCCCAACAAATTTTTGAAGAGCTAAATCAAACGATCACTAAAGCTCCAGTTCTAGCTCTTGCAGATTTTAATAAAGTCTTTGAACTTGATCGTTATTATTTTAGAGTTGGCCTAGGTGTAGTTCTCAATTAAGAGGGATAACCCATTGTGTTCTTCAGTGAAAAGTTGAATGAATTCAAGCAAAAAGATTTCCCCTATGAGAAGGAATTCGATGCCATTATTCGAGCCCTCTAACCATTAGAGTGATTACTTGCTAGGTTAAGAGTTCGTTCTTTAATCTAATCATAAATCACTCAAGTATTTACATAGTCAGCAAAAGCTTTAGCGTTGCCATGTTAAATGGAGTGAGTTCCTATCAGCATTTTATTTTGTCTTAAAATACAACTTAGGGACTCAAACTAAGGTTGTCAGTGCATTGAGTGGACAACATGCCTTATTTTCTACTTTACAAGTCGAGGTAACTAGTTTTGAGATCCTAAAAGAATTACATAAAGGTGACAATGATTTTGGAAAGTTCTGAGAGAAACATGCTGAAGGACCCTAGAAATAATTTCAACTTCAAGATGGATACTTGGTTAGAGGTAATCAACTGTGCCTGCCTCAATGTTGTTTGCATGAGATAATACCAACTAAATGTCATGCATGTGGTCTTGTTGGACATTTTAGCGAGATAAGACATTAGTGATCATCTCCAAGCATTTCTTTTACCCCTACATGGAACGAGATGTTGACAGATTTTATCAAAATGTGTATTATATGTCATATCACAAAAATCTTAAGGTTAAAATACAGTCTTTATAGAATGGTGCCTGTGCCTGAAGTTCCCTAGGAAGATGTAGGCATGGATTTTTGTTATTGCGTCACCTCACACTCAAAGAAACAAAGATTGCATCATGGTTGTTGTTGATTGATTTTCCAAAATGGATTACTTTGTGCCTTGCAACAAGACTCATGATGCCACTCAAATTGCTAATCTATATTGTCATGAGGTTCTTATCTATGGGATTGCGAAGACCATTACATTTGATAGAGACATCAAATTCATGAGTCATTATTTGCGAACCTTGTGGCATAATTGAGAACCCAACTTCAGTTTAATTCTACCGCACATCCTCAGATTGATGGTAAAAATGAAGTAGTAAACCATACTCTAGGCAACTTGTTGGGACATTTTGTGGGTAAGAATCTTCGCCACTAGGATTTGACCATAGCTCAAGCTGAGTTTGCCTATAACTCATCACTAAGTCAAACCATTGGTCAAAGTCCATTCAAGATTGTGTATTGTAAGAATTCAATTACACCTATTGAAGCTCCTCTACCCTACACCAAATCGCTTTAGCAATGATGCTGAAGAGCGAGCTAAAGAAATCAAGGAGCTACATGATAAGGTGAGAACCCAAATCTCAAGATAGAATGAGTAATATCAACAACAAGCTAACAAATTTCATTAGCCACCTACTTTCAAGGAAGAGATTTGTTGTGCGTTCATTTATGGAAGGAAAGGTTCCTGCCGAGCCCACATGGGAAGCCCAAACCAAGAGGAGATGGACTATTCAGGTCTTGGAATGAATTGCAAAAAATGCATACAAGATTGAGCTTTCAGGAGATTATAATGTTTCTACTACCTTCAGTGTTGCTGATCTATCTCCATCATGTGAAGATGAGGAAGAGAAAAGACTCGCAGGTGGTCCTGACAATGGTAGAAAATGCAACCAAGCCATTAATACACCATCCCTACTCTACCATGTAGGGCTATGGATGAGTAGTAGACTTTAAAAAAAAAGTTGTAGGTCACTGCATGCACTTTGAAAATAAAAACTAGCATAATTTATATATCAAGGTAATTACCTTATAAAAGACCATGCTTATAACTTCATAAATCAATTCGAAGTCATATTACAAATATTTCAAACACATTGACTGTAGTTAGGTTAAGCGTGCCTGGCTTCCTCTATCAATTCCTTAGAGTGGGAAGCAATAGAGTCATGTATCATTGAGCTGACCTATAATGTGGCATTTTTGGCCTCCGATTCAAACCCTGATTGGTAAATTATCCACCCCCTACTCTTGCGATGGCATTCATCAAAGTCCTTGCTTGTGTAATAGCACCCATTACTTACTAATCCTCATTACTGAAGAATATCGTTCATCTTCTTTCTTTGTCCTCTCTTTTGGTGCAAATTAGTCACCTTTTAAAATAAATATTTAAACTGTTAATTGGAAGCAATTGCCATCTTTTATGAAGATGTAGTGTTAATTGTGCACTTATGCATGATTTGATCCCCTTTTTTTGTCAATTTTGATCAATCGGTAAGTTGAAAGATGCTCTTATGTTTGATTAAGATTTATTCAAGGGTTCCTATTTTGTTAAACCAATATATTTTGTGGGTTTAGATGCCAATAATTTCAGCATTAGAGTATTTGGACGATAATAATTTGACCTTTAAAATGAATGCTCAGCAAGTCAACATTTGAGAATATTTATTGTCGACATACCAATATCAAGTCAATAAAACTTTGGCTAGCCAATTTGATTATCTGCTAGCTCATTTATCATAGATGAATAATGGTTCTAGAAAAATGAACAAAAATATACTAAACATGGTTGTTAAATTAGTTAGACATCTCAATTTGATGAATAAAAGTGTTTGTGAGTTGGTAATGCCACAATAAAACAAATAACCCTGTAATTGAGTAAGCATTAATGTGGTAGCTTATTTACCACGCGAAAATGATGTCGCTGAAAACATAAAGGAAAGTATACTATTAACGTGTGATAAATAAGTTAGCACTTCATCAAATTCACCAATTAAAGTTTCATTGACTTGAAATCGGTATATTGAAAATAAATACCCTTAAAGGTGCTAAATGCTATTTTTAGATGTCAGAATATTTTAATTCAATAGCCCAAAGGTGGGATTATTGGCATTAAAAAAAACTCATATTTTTGTTAGCGCTTCATCAAACTCATATTTTATATTTGACATTTCATGATTATGAATGAAAATTCGATGAACTTTCCTCTAAGGCTAAATTTATGATAATCTTGAACTTAGTTGCCATCCATTGGTAAGAATTGGGTTTCCTTAACATCAACTTAGATTTCAATTTGCAAAATAGCAGTGGCCTTCTATGAGTGGCCTTCTATGTAGTTTTGATTCTTGCTTCCTTTTCTAATTGCCAATGCACATTCTATCATTCGTCACCTTCATCATCATCATCATCATCATCATCGTCATCTTCTTCTTCTTCTTCTATTGCTGCTGCTTTTTGTTTGATGTAAATGTAACGAAAGTCTCCCTGCGGCAGTCATGTCTATAGAGGTAAGATTGCTTACACCTGGATCTCAAAAGACTCAGCGAAAATGGAACCCACACTGAAAGTTGTTGTAAATGTAGGAAAAATGAAGTTGGAGACCTGGCATGAAGTGGATTGTCGGAAAATGACGTAAACCCTGTGACCAAGTGATGAGGTCTACACACCATGGCTAAGGTATTCCTTCTAGTTTGACTTGCACTATACCTAATGTTTGTATACTAACGTTATTGTGGTACTGACAGTATTTGAATTGTGACATGATTTGATTAGGAATTTTGCAGCTATATTGGATCATTTTAAACATGCATTGAATTTTGTCCTTTTGATTGCAGTTCCTTCCTTTTCAGTAAGCTTCAACTTTCCAAACCTTTTTGTTTTGGTTGCTTTTATGCCTTCTTATTGGACTTTTCTAGTTATTCATGCTCTTGTGAATCTATAATAATGCAAATTGTACGTTTTCGAACTATGTTTAGAATAACAAAATTGGATCATATATTGGTCTCATGGATTAAAGCCTAAACTTTACATATTGTTTGTGTATTATATTTATTTTTTGTCTAATTAACTCTTTGTTTGTTTTCCTTTGTTGGTGTTTAACGCCTATTAGGTGCTATTGTGGAGACATGTCCTCCAAAAGGAACAAGCCTCGTTTCAAAGGATAACTTTGAAGTTTTTTTTTTTCTTTTCCCCCTTATTCTCATTTAGGGATAATGAAATCATTATCACTGTATTTTTTTGGTTTTGGTATATGTATGACAATTTGAGGGATTTGCCTAGTATGTATGGCGAATCATGTTATGAGCAAACATATGTATTGGTCAAATTTATCAAACACAATAAGAGTTTTCATTGGCGAATTGAAAACTTGGAGGCATTGTGTATAGATGAAACTTTGATAAACGATAAATTGCAAGTAGTTGTGACGTTGTTAATGGATAGTCACCAATTGAAAGGCATTTGATTTTGTGTTGATTCGGGCTGTTGCAAAAGATCAAGCATGCGTTGCCTTACCATTTACTCAAAGTCAAAACCGTTGTAATAGCCTGACGTATGGCAATTCTTTTTAATTATCCCATTCTACAATGATTATAACAACTATTGCCTCATGTTCGAAAACCATTCCATTAGGTCTAAGTCAATGTCCATCTAATGCAACGTACGAAAAAATGTAGCATTAGAACTTTGGCAATGGTTTAAACTTCTAAGATAACGGTTTTGGCTGTTGCCAGAGACTAATTTTGTTGTGATGATATAATATAGTGTATGATATTCCGATCATTAATGAAGTTTTTAAAAATTATACTTCCATCATTTTTCAGTTGCCTAACAACAAAACCTATGAATTATGAATATATGTTTTTTTTAATTATTTCAACATAAATTTCTAACAGAAGTTGTTTTCTGACAATCAGCCCATAACATTAATATGCCATGTTTGTTGTTTGCCATGCTTGATTCTACTACCACTTTTGAATGGATTATTTTTTCGATTCTGCACGTGATTATTGACTCGAGTTCTGAGGTTGATAAGGTGGACTTTGATTCAATTTTGGTTAAATTATTTTTGGTGTGCATCGAATATTGATCAGTTAATATTTAGTCCAATATAAATTAGTATCTAACCTTTATTAATTCTGAACTGCTATATATAATAATATTAGATGTTTTTACAGACTCATATAAATTCGTTGAAGTGTCCTATGTGTCCGATATTCTTAGATTTCTTTTGAAATAAAATATTAATAAAATTTAGTACAGTTGAAAGGAATAATTTCATAGTGCCAAAATATTATCATGCAAATCAGCAAATCATTAGAGACAAACTTTCGTGCCTAGGCACATTATTCAGAAATCGCCATAAAATATTCAGACTTTTGTTCAAGATCTATTTCACTGAGAAAATGTAAATGATTGAGATATATATATTGTTGGGTGTTCCAAAACTAAATAATGTAAGAAACTAGTTATCTCAATTGAACATTTAGGCTCCGTTTGGACCCTGAAAAATTTGGTGGAAAGAAAAAAATTTAGAAAAGTTACTTTTTTTCTTGTGTTTGGTTTAAAGAAAATCACAAAGAAAAAAAATATGGAGGAAAGTTAGGTGGAAAAATTATTAGAAATAAGTGATAAAATTTTCCTCATACAATTGTAAGGAAAGTTTGAAGAAAATTCCCAACCTCCTCCAACCTCACATTGCTTAGATAACATCAATAAGATTCAAGTAGTTCATCAATATTCAAATTTCTCATCCAACTTCTTGTATTTTTTTCTCAATCTAAACAAGAGAAAAAAAAAATCATTTTCTCCCTACTTTTTTTCTTTCACATTTTTTTCCTTCAATTTTCTTTCCCCAAAATTTTCCGAGGACCAAACAGAGCCTTAGCCTCCATTTGGTCCTTAGAAAATTTGATGAAAAGAAAATGTGAAGGAAAAAAAAGTTGAGAGAAATTGAGTTTTTTTTTCTTATTTAAATTGAGAAAAAAATACAAAAATTTGGATGAAAAATTTGAATGTTGATGAATAATTTGGATAATGTTAATGTCATCTAAGTAGTGTAAGGTTAGAAGAGGTTAGGAATTCCTTTGGGAGGCTTTTCCAGACTTTCCTCACAATTTTATGAGAAAAATTTTATCACTTATTTCTAACAATTTTTCCACCTAATTTTACTACATATTTTTTTTTTCTTTGTGATTTTCTCTAAACCAAACACAAGAAAAAATGTTACTTTCTCAAATTTTTTTCTTTCCACCAAATTTTCAATGCCTTACAGACTAGTACTTTTCCTATCATAAATTTACAAAGTGGAAAACTATATTGAAAACATTATTTCAAATTTTAATTCACCAAGTTAATTATAGCTTAAAATTTAGTTGTGGTGATTTTGTTTAGGATAAAAATCATGATTTGATATTGACATTTATGTTTGTTTGAAGTCGAATGATCTTCGTACATGTAATATTAAAAATAATATACACTAAAAAATTAGTAAACAAATCAATTACGTATTGAATAAACATGAAAATTATTAAGCAAATTAATTAAGTACTACAATAACTATGAATTATAAACTTCTCTCTACCAATATACTAATTTTAAACGACTTGATTAATTGATGTCACGATCAAGTGAGATCGTTTGGTGCGCGGGCCCGCGCAATCTAGTTCTAACATGTACCAGTCTTGAGAATATGTTACAATTCATCTCGCCCTCGGCTCTTTTATCAGAATTCTTTCTGCGGAATGCCTGGGCAGTAAATTATTCTCATTCAAGAATGTGCACTACACCCTCATCCGCGGATATGCTACTCATTATCATCCCTTCGCCATTTGAGGGTATGTGCTAATTAATGATTGTCATATCCTGTGGTGCAGTGTTCTGAACTTCCCCCCTTTTCTGATTGACTGAGCATTTCTTACTCTTAAAAAAATGGTATTTGCTACCGTCCTGGTGCTAAGGTTGATCCTGAATTTCGACCTACTGCCTAGTTCCTCAATTTACATGTGTGTGGAAAGCCACCTTCAAACTAGAACATATAAGAGAGAATAGCTTAGCAAGCCTGTATCAACTGTCCCTGTTTCATGATACCGATCTTGCAGTCCATAATCTTCAAATTGAGCGCAACTTATGGTCAATTATCCATTAAAACTTGCATCTCTTTATTTGTTATTGCGTAATATCTGTGAACAAGTGTGTGTATATATATGTATATATAGTAACTCATACCGAAATACACTGACTGGAAAACCGAAATACAATCGGCATATTGAAACGAGACTATGTACTAAAGTAGCTAACTTTCTGACTGGAAAAGTCACAACTCTTGCTTGCTCAATTAACCCGTGCCGGTAATGCCCAAATCCTGCTTATTGGGAGGTTCATCCCTGCCAGGGCCAAACACAGGTCCACCTTTGCCGGCACAATCTTCGACCTTGTCCTGAATTTTGTCAATCTTGATGCCTTTATCATCGTCCCTTGACCTCAGCTCTGTCCTCGGCCGGTTCTCTTCCTTGTCTTCCAGCACTGACTCGTACGTCGTCGCCGTGAATGACCCTGGTGGCTGTGCTCCTTGTGCTCCAGACATGGCTTATATTTCACCTACGTGCGGAGAAGCTACTACGAAATAATGTTTCAGTAAATATGGGAGATTAGCAAGGACAAGCACTGACTAACATTCTCACGGGGCGTATATCCATGTATATGTATATATATAAACGCATGTGGAGAGTTTATCTAATTTTTAAGGGCTAGTGATAAATTTGGCGAAAGAGAATGATAAAATTCAATTCGGAAAAATACTGAAGTAACTTCTTTACACGTGGGTGAAACTTGGCACCCATGCCCAGCATTACGAATGTTAAGGGTTTCCTCCGCGTCATCGCCCCATGCTAGTGAATAATGTACTAGATACAAGGTCGTAAAATACGCTTAGATGTGTTGGCAAGATACTCTTAAATATCGTACTTTAACTTAAATTAATGCATTTTAGAATTAAAATTATAATTTTTTGATAATTATAACTAATCATAAATTATTGTGTTTAAATATTCATCGACTGTTCTAATGGATACAAAATGACAACTAAATTGGATTAACTTATATATCCGTGGAGATAAATAAAACGCATAAAAAATAAAAATTAAAGATAAAAAGATGATTTTATATAATTTATAAGTTGTAACAGGTTTTCACTATTTAATCACATCATTTTATTTCAATATTTTTAAAAGACGTTATCATTTAATTTAAAATTTGAAAATGTAATTTTTGTAAAGGATATTACTGTACAACATTTGTCAACTTAACTTAAAAATTGTATTACCATATATTAAATTAAAAGTTGATTATTATGTGAATTTCAACGCAGTTGATGATAAATCATATATATATATTAAAAGTTGGATGGAATCAACATATGAGTGCCATGTGTCATGCCACTTAGGATGCTATATGTAATGCTATGTAGAATTAATTAGCTACATAAATGTCCATTTATGATTTAACTAATGCAATGCTATATTTATTTTAAACAATGATTTTTTGCATATCTTATATATATATATACACACACACACATATATATATATATATATATATATATATATATATATATATATATATATATATATATATATATATATATATATATATATACACTATAATAAAATATTCATTGCATTAATAAATTCAAAAGGTGGTCCATAAAGTTTGCCCATAAAAATAGATGTTACAGACGTTAGAAAATTTTGACAAGAAAATAGTAAATAAATAATTATATTATGAAAACAAAGGAATTTTAAGTGATTTTAAAGGAAAAAAATAAAAGGCACCATAATAACTCAAAAAAACAATAATTATGTTGTTATAAAATTATTATTACCCTTAAAATTGACACATTTTTATTACTTATTTATATTTAATTGAATTTAAAATAATAATTGGTCAAAATTCCTGCATGCACTTTTGACATATCTTATGTAGTCATTAGTAAGAAGATAATATAATTTTTATTAAATTATAAATAAAAAAGTTGATCCATTTTATCTACTAAAACTTGCCCACAAAAAAAAAGACATTTCATATATTAAATAATTTTTAAACAGTAGTAAATAAATAATTATGATACATATATAAAGGGAATTTAAAATAATTTAATGCAAAAAGAAAAAGAAATAATGATAACTCAAAAAAATAATTTTTTTATAATGCAATATCAATTCTTTATATTAAAGTGATCCAATGTCATATAGTTGTTACTATTTCGTAATAAAATTTATTCTCCAAAAATATAATCATTTAACAATGAAAAACTGAACAAATAAAATAAAAAAGTGAGTTCAAATTAAGAATGGAGAAGATGTTACAACAAAAAAGAATCTAGGAAAGCGTTTAACTTTTGATAATTAAATAATCTGACACATCAATTTATTTTTACTATTCGGAAATAAATTATCTATTATATTATGAATAAATTTAAAAAAGTTTGAATTATGTCCTTGCATCGCAAGGGTATAACCCTAGTAAAACTAATAGTTGATATTCGCGCGTTGCTGTGAAATTTAGCATTTGAATTATTGTACTTCTAAAATGCCATAATTTAAGAAATAAATCGGGAGACAATGCACAGTTCTAAGCTTAGGGGTGATAATGTAATGCAACATGATTATCCAATATAGTTAATCTAGGAGAAAATGACCAAAAAGGGAAGGGGATGTATCGTGGACTCGGTCGTTTGAAGCGGAATTAGAGGCTCATAAGTGATCACGTTGGATTTAAGGTATGATATACATACAAAGGGTGCAGACCTAATCCACATTATAAGTTGATGGCTTAACCATATCAGAAATTTTAGTTCCTTAACTGGTCCATCTAATATAAAAAGGGGACCAATCTAAGAAGACAAATCATCAGAGAAACATCCAGGGTTCTCTAAAGTGAGTTCTCTGCACAAAACCCTATAGTTCTTAGGCTGTGAGACGGTGAAGTTTCTCCATATAGTGAGTTCCTTCCCCAACCAGTGGTTCAAACTAAGGTTCGATTGTCTTCCGTTGCAGGATTAAGGTAAATTCATTTACACTTAATTATTAGTTGTATTAATTCCCTCATTGATATTAGATTTTATTGTATTACGGGCCTTAAACATGTTAATGGTCGTATGCTTACTTTTGTTCTTTGCGTCGCTGCTTAACAAACTCGAAAATTCATGCTATTATTTCATGAGCAATTTTTTCATAATTTTTCATCCAATTCTGGATTCTGGTAGAGCATGAAGAGAGACTTTAATTTGATATATTATACACATATTTTAGCTGAGTATTTTGCACGTAATTGCAAACTGAAGTTCAAGGGTTATTTGCTCAGAAAACCCTAAAATCGATTCTTGAATTGGTAACTGTGTTCAAGTTTCATTCAAATTGATGCATGGAATAACTTACCCACTCAATTTCAGCAAAACCCCTCAACTTATTGTTCGGTCTGATCAAAAATTTGCCCAAAAGTATTCGCCGCCAATCTTAGGGTTTATGTCGAATGATAAACACGAATTTTCGATCTGTCAAATGATAAACACGAATTTTCGATTTGTTTGGGTTGTTATTTTCCCAAATTGATTTTTGATTTCTATTTTTCAAGTGTTTATAAGTAAAGTCTCTCTATATTCCAGTCCACTCGGCCAACAACTAGCCCCTAATTTTTGTGAAAATATTGACTAGGGTTTTGGGTTGAAGGTTCTAATTCAATCTTGATACATTTGGACGATTAATTTAAGCAATTGATTGATAAA
>JAKOGI010001921.1:7500-21209 GCA_029747015.1 Carnegiea gigantea
TGCTAGTTGGTCAAATAAATCATCAATCCTTAGGAGAGGATATTTGTTTTTAATAGTCAACTTATTCAACTCTCGGTAATCGATACATAGTCTTAAACTCCCATCCTTCTTTTTCACAAAAAGTACTAGGTTGATCAACCCTTTGTCTAGTAGTTCTTGAAGTTGAGTCTTCAACCCAGCAAGTTCAGTAGGTGCCATATGATAAGGGGTCTTAGATATTGGGGCAGTGCCTAGCACCAGATCTATTGTAAACTCAATTTCTCGATTGGGTGGCTATCCCGGCACTTCTTAGAATACATTTGGGAGCTCTCTCACCATTGGAATCTCCCTCAAGTCTGGCTCCTTTCGTTCTGTCATCTCTACTACACACAAATAACCTTGACATACCTTTCTCAACATTTTGAGGCCTTGCATGGCAGACATGGTTAGTGTGGCTTTCTGACAGCCATTTCCTCTAAACTCCATCCTCTCTCCTTCAGGGGCCGAGAAAGTGATTTGCTTCTTTTCACAATCTATAGTCACTTTATGCTTAGCTAACCAATCCAACCCTAAAATAACATCCCATCCTTGGATTTCTAATTGTACCAAGTCTTTTCCTTTCTACATTAACAATACAATCTTTAATGATAAGACTGGTTTGATATATAGTTCCTAAGGGGGTGGTGACATAAAGCTGAATATCCATCTCGTCAGGCTTACTGGCAGGTTTATTTGCAAAGTCAGAGTCCACAAAAGAGTGAGTAGCGCCAGAATCAAATAAGATACGAGCATAAAGATGGTTAACAAGAAAAATACCTGACACTGTGCTCGTAGGTTCCTCGGTCTCTTCTCCTTCTAAGCAAAATACCTGTCCTCCTACTTGTGGCTTCTTGTTGTTTCTATTGCCCCCTGAGGAAGCACTAGGTGGAGGGCGAGCTTATTACGCCGCCGTGTTATTCCCTACACTTGATCTCTAGGTATTACCTTGATTATTCCGTGTGGCCTTTAGGCAATTGGTGACCCTGTGGCCTATTTCACCACATCCAAAGCACTAACTCGTGATGCCTTTGCATGGGCCACAGTGCTGATGCCCACACTGATCATAGGTTCTATTCTGTTGCCACTGTGCAGGGTGTTTTCCCTTGCTTTATCCCGCTCCAGGTCTAAACTTCTTGAAGTCCCTACTTACCTGCGAACTGGATCCTCTAGGGCTGAATTTGCTCTTTGCTTTGCCCTTTTCTCTGTTTTCAATTTCAGTTTCATTCATGATGCAGGCTACTTCCACAACCCTCTGGTACATTTCTTAAAACTTAGTACAAGCATGCCCTGCTATTGTTTGCTTCACTTCCTCCTTTAATCCTTGTTCGAAATGGTCCATCCTTATTTCTTCGGTGGCTGCTTGATTTGGTGTAAAACAGCTTAGCTCATTAAACTCCACCGCATATTCTATTACGCTCATTTCCCCTTGCTTTAAGCGTACGAACTCCTGTTCCGTAGCTCTTCTCCATCCTGGGGGTGATATTCAGCATCCATTGAAGCTTCTAGTGGATTCCAGGTCAATGCAGGTTCACCTACCCTAGGTTTTATTGCTCCCCACTAGAATTCAGCTTTTTTTTCAAATTGATAGGTGGCCAGATGCACCTTAAACCTCCCAGGCCATTCCATGATTTCAAATAAGTTTTCTATTCTTCGAAGCCACTCCTCATATACCATGGGGTCTGTTCCACCTCCAAACTTAGGAGGTTTAAGTTTATTAAACTGACATGTCATCTCCATTGCAGTAGGTTTTGGGATTTGTTCGCGTCGTGAAGGCATCTGTCACATAATTACAAAAAGGATTACTTAGTTCTACCTCTAATTAGGGGTTAACAAGCAACCACTCTAAGGAATTATAGAGGTAGGATTCCTTGGTTAATGAAATGATTCGCAAGTAGGCGAAAGATATTATGTACAGCCACAAGTTAAGTTTTAGCTTAACCTACACATGGTTATGCATGCATACTACATTTTACTCAAAGGAAATGCACGTATATGCTTAAATAAACTAGTGTGCACATAACACTTGAAAAGTACCCATTTGCATTTATTTCATTTGGACATTAGTAGTGTGACATAAGAGTCACTGGACACTCTCATCATCCTAATGTTTCATATTAAGGGAAACAAACATAAAAGGCTTACATCCAGCTTATTAATATACAACACAACATCTGTGAACCTGAGTTCACACTACTGTTTCCTACTCCTCACCCGAGTTGTCACTTCCAGAAAAGTTATTGGCCATGGATTTGTCTGAACTGTCGGATTGGTCGTAGTCAGGGGCTAATAGCTCTTATAATATCACAGTGGGAGCATACTCCATGTCGTCTATTCTATCTACTAGCCCTTCCATTCTGAGCATGGGAGCTCGCCATCCTCGGGGGTAGAGTGTTCCATAGGCATCTACCTAGTGCACCCATATTGTGGCAATTCACTTGTAGTGCTCTGCTTGAGGTTTCTCTGCGAAGAAGCATCTCATTTGACGATGTTGTAGCTGATTCCTCTCATCCACAGTGGTGGGGAGGTGTTGGCTCACCGCAGGCTGAATGAGTTCAGTCTGGATGAGTTGGGCAGCAGCAGCGCTTCTTTGGAGTAGAGTGAACCCCAAGTGGTTTATATGGTACTCCGCCCATAGTAGGAATTCTACCAAACCCCGATAGGTAAAAGTGGCATGTGCATCTATGTGTAAGGTCCAATGTCGTAAAGTGAGTGCTACTTCCCTCCATCTATCATCCAATGGTATCTTACTCATAAAGCTTACTACCCAATAATTTTGGGTGACCCTGTGGGGACCCCATTGGTTTTGCATCTCCAAAGCTTGCCAATACATGACCACATTCCACGCGGCCCACCAAAATGGTAGACATACATAATCAGCTGTGTGGAAAACCATCCTGCATTACCACTGTAATAGTGAGGGGAGAACCAGCATATATATACATATCAAAAGTTATGCACTTATTAATACAAGTAATACCAAGCAAGACACGATCATGTAGGCACATAAGTTATGTATTTCACACATCACAAGCCTATTATGATATCTGAATGCATAATGCAAACCTATGGCTCTGATACCACCTATATGTAAGACCCCCAACCCAAGGAGGAGTCACATCGCTAGCATTCCTAAAGGAAATCCCTTAGGCTGTCAAAGTTGAGTAAGGTCATTAGCATTTAGATAAATGTTTTGGAATAAAACTACAAGAGTTTCCCCTGTTTTTGCAACATTTCATAGTCTTAGCTGAGCTAAGGGTACCTATAAACTTATAAAAACGTAAAACAAGGCAAAAGGGTTACTAGATTCACCGCCTCGGGCCATCCGCCCAGGTCTCTAATAGTCAACCAACTAAACACAAGGTTATAACATTATATACAAAGGTACAGAGCCAACTATATACTTACACATTCAATGGTGAGCTTAAATGATTACAACATGGCAAAGCATCGAATACTTCACAGCAACTACACACTTGAGACTGGCAAAGAGACTGCTAATAGGTCAGCATCAAAATAACTCCAAAATATCCTTTATACCTGCTTAAATTAGACCTGGAAAGGGAAATAAGGAAAGGGATGAGGTATCACATGCTCAGTGAATATTCCTCAGCTCCTTAAAAACCAAAACTACTTGCAGGCAGTAGTGATAAGTAGCAATCACACAACATTTTCATATTTACTATCATATTAGGCAATTATTATCCCCAAAGAAGACTTATAAACTTCATACTAGCCACTCAAGCTCATTTCTGGGCCCTTAATAACCAAACTTTCTTAATAAACAAGCATTTAGGCACATAAGCAAGTAAACAATAAGGATGGAGTGAAATGCTTTTAAGTACTCAATTTAAAAACGCTGTGATTCATGTTATATTCGAAGAATAGTTTACAAATCTCACTAGCCTCTTCGAGGCTCATATTCTTTCTAAAAAAATTCCTGAAATACCCACATTGATAATAATTCAAATCATTTTCTCATTTATCAGGAAAGTATCTCTCTTTTTAGGCATAACATCTCATAAAGTGCTAATTAGGGGAGATCGTCACTCGCCCTATGTGAGGCCGTCACTCATGCATCAATTGTCCCCAGGGTACAATGTATTTTGGACCATTACTCTCATCAGAATCTTCCAGGGCTCCCACTTCTGGGTCTATCTCCCTAGGTATTAGGGTTCAAATCGGGTCTACTCCCTAATCATTTGTCCACTCAAGCACTAATCTTAGCCATCAAAATCATATAACATAGTAAGACTCACCTTCAAGTGAATGACGATTCATTTCTCTTTAACAGTTGCTTACTTTATTAAAATTATGCTTGTCTAGCAAAATAGCCCATAAACCTACAAACGGTGTATGGTTTTTTTCATTTTCAACAAAAAAAGCTTCTTAAAAACACAATGAGTTTACTATTTCACATTTCGAAACTGAACGTAATTGGCTAGTATATCACTCAAACCAAGTTTAGTAATTAACACCTTCAGTTACCCATTTTCGGTTCGTTTAAATCCTTTTTTAACTCAAAGAAGGGGACATAATCAAACTAAAGCCTTAAAAGATTTTCAAACTTACTACTAGTTTGTTTTTTAATTTTCTAGATCTATCGGCTATTTAGTTGGGTCATTTACTGAGTAATTCAACGATTTGCGACCTCTTTACGCTTCAAACATCTTATCAAACTAATACGCAACAGGCAGCCGGTAAATATTCAATGCATTTGCAATTATGAAAACAAGCCTTTAACGACCCTTTTTGAAGATGCCTTAAGTTCAAAAATTAATCACATAGCATCACTTAACGGCATCAAGAGGGAAGGGGTTCACAAGGAGCACATTTGTAACACTTCGCAGGAACAGTTTCAGCAGAATCAATCTAACATTCCATATACCTCGCAATCCACATGATTGCGGTTAATATCAAACTCAGGCTCCCTCCTTACACAACACCGACCATAAGAACCTTAAATTACTCAATTGTTTCACCCCAAACCATCCAACTACAAAGCTCGGTTCAATATTGCCATAAACGAACCAATAGTACAAGAAACGATCATACGTAAGTGTAACATTCATGCTAATAGCCAAAAACAGAATTTAAACATATCCAATCTACCTAATAATGACATTTAAATATAACTCAGCTTGCTCTATAATACCTCAAATCATTCGATTAGCAATCTCAGGGCATAACGCTCACATACAGCCTCCAAAATAGATTTTAGGCGTAATAAACTGATTTAACAGCAATTTTAAAGCGGCATTCTGTTTTCCACTAATCTCCAACAGACCGGTTAGTCAGAACCATGCATCAACTCAACATACAAATATCCCAAAGTCAGCGTTATCACCATGATTACTCAATTTAGCTCCAAATTTCCCAAATTTTGCTTACTAACTCAGATTCAACATGCATTAACTAAAAACAGTAAAATTCATTGAAAATAGTAGTAATTACGAGGAAAGGAACCCCCACCTCGATTCCAAGCTAGAGGTTCGATTCCAAGGCTACTGTCTTGACTTTGAGTGCTGGAAAATCCCAATTCCTTGACCCTTGCTCACTGATGCACGAGCAGACCCAGAACATGCCCAATCTCACACAATTCGAACCCCAAATTCACCCCGAATGTTCACTCATTGACTTGAAATTGTGGTGGATGCTTGAAGTTGCGAATTTACCAACAATTTATAGAGGATTTGAGGTAGCCAGAAACAAGATTGCATGGCTAAGCTTTAACAGGTGTTTGGAACTTTGATTCAAGACATGATTAAATGAAAAATGTCGAGAATTCATTTGAATTTCTGCCTAGAATTCATAGAAAAGGTTTGTTTGATACTAGGGAGGTGAAATCTAAGGAATTTGTTGCTAGGTGAGGCGAAATCTCGATGGAACTCGATGCTTGCGCCGCGTATTTGGTGGAGGAGGAGATGAAGAAGATGAGAGCAGAGAAAAATGAATGGGGGGTCGGGGTTTGTGTCTGCGACGAGGAAGAAAATGGGGGCCTTGCACGATTTTACAAAAACGCGCCTCCCTTCTCTCTCCTTTTTTTTTTTAAGGTTCCAAGTTTGCTCAATACTTAACACTGCTAGTCTAATTTCGTATCCTGTTCTCTAAACCCCAAATCGATAATACGATCTTGCGTCGATTATTCATTCCCATCTACATCAAGGTTCGATTTAATAACTAACAAATTGAATTCTAAGGTTGACAACCGAATCGTATTCGGTTCCTATCCGATTTAGTATCCGTTAATAATTCTTATTAACACTTATTAAAATTATCAAAAAGTTTTCAAACTAATAATAATAATAATATTAACAGCGACAATAATGTTCTTTTTTTAAATAAAATTATTGTTCACGTAGGCACATTAATAAATATTTAACTCATATCATTTCTAAAATATGATTTTATAATGTCAAAAAGACAAGATAGTCAGCTTATCGCAAAAGTAAGAACGCGAGTATTACGTCCTCCCCCCTTAAAGGAATTTCATCCTCAAAATTGCTTACTCGGAGAAAATAAGGTTGGGTACTTCTACCGTATTTCTCTTTCTGGCTCCTAGGTTGCTTCGACTATCTTGTGATGCTTCCAAAGCACTTTAACATAGGGAATACTCCTATTCCTGAGCTTCTTTTCCATTCTTTCCAATATTCAAATAGGTTCTTCTACATATATGATGTTTTTCTTAATCTGTAAGGGTTCATACTTGATGATGTGATTTGGATCCAAAACATACTTTTGGAGGCTTGATGCATGGAATACGTCATGTATGCCTTGCAGTGAAGGCAGTAGGGCTAATCGATATGCGACTAGGCCTATACTTTGTAGAATCTCAAAAGGTCCAACGAACTTTTTTGACCAAACCTTATGCTTCCCTTGAGTGGGGAGACCTTCAGGAATACATAGTCGCCAATGTTAAACTCTAAGGGCCTTCTCCTGATATCTGCGTAACTCTTTTGCCTACTCTGGATAGCTTGTAACCTTTTATGCACGGTTTTGATTACTTCAATTGTTTGGTCGATCAATTCCACCTTAGAAGGCTCTCTTTCTCCTAGTTCTTCCCAAGAAATAGGAATTCTGCAGCGTCGGCCATACAACGCTGCAAAAGGGAACATACCAGTACTTACATGGTAGCTATTATTGTACGCGAATTTGACCAGGGGTAGTTGTGATCCCAAGTTCCTGTGTACTCTAATGCACAGGCTCTTAACATATCTTCTAGGGTTTGAATAGTCCGTTCGGATTACCTATCTAACTGAGGGTGAAAAGTTGTACTCAGGCATAATTCAGTTCCCATTGGTTCTTAGAATATGTGCCAGAACCTGGATAAAAACTTGGTATCTCGATCTGACACTATGTTGAGGGGTACTCCATGTAATCTGACTATTTCTTTGATGTATTAATCTGCTAATTGCTCAGAGGTGAAGGTGGTTTTCATAGCTAGGAAATGTGAAGCCTTGGTCAATCTGTCAATGACTACCCAAATGCTATCATGCTGCTTAGTGGTTTTTGGTAATCTAGTGACAAAATCCATAGTGATGTGCTCCCATTTCCATAATGGAATAGGTAAGGGCTGAAGCAATCCCCCAGGTTTTTGGTGTTCAGTTATTACTCTTTGACATGTAAGGCAGCGAGCAACATAATCTGCGATATCCCTTTTCATCCCTATCCACCAGAAGTGTGTTTTTAGATCATGTTACATCTTAGTGCTCCCTGGACAGGTAGTAAGAGCTGAGTTATGAGCTTTTTTCAACGGTTCCTTCTTGAAGCCTAATATATTAGGGACGCACAATCTATTCCCGTACCAAAGCACATCATTTTGGATTTGAAATTCCTTAATCCTTCCTTCTTCTACTCCCATCCTGATTTTCATAACCTCAGGGTCTTCCTTCTGATGCTGCCTGAGTAAGTAGGCTAGCTAAAGAACTACTGGATTTCCTGGTTAAAGCATCAGCCACCACATTTGCTTTACCAGGATGGTATTTGATCTCCATATTATAATCTTTCAGAAGCTCTAACCATCTTCTCTGCCTCATATTTAACTCCTTCTGAGTAAAGATATATTTGAGGCTCTTATGATCAGTGTATATCTCACATCTTACTCCAAAGAGAAAATGTCTGCAAATCTTCAATGCAAATATAACTGCAGCTAAGTCTAAGTCATGTGTTGAGTAATTTTCCTCATATGGCTTCAGTTGGCGAGAGGCATAGGCGGTAACGCTACACTTTTGCATTAGAATGCACCCCAATCCGTTCTTAGATGCATCACTATAAACCATAAATCCCTCATTGCCTTAGGTAATGCTGGCACTGGTGCAGTTAACAGCCATTTCTTTAGTTCTTGAAAGCTGTTTTCACACTCTTCTACCCATTCAAACCTATGGCTTTTTTGGAGTAGCTTGGTGATAGGCGCGGGTAACTTAGAGAATCCTTCCATAAATCTTCTATAATATCCTACCATACCTAGAAAGCTTCACACCTCTAACACATTCGTAGGTGTTAGCCAATTCATAATTGCTTCTACCTTTGCAGGATCCACTAAAATTCCTTCTTGAGACACCATATGACCCAAAAAGTGCACCTTCTCGAGCCAAAACTTGCATTTCTTCAGCTTAGCAGACAGCCTGTGTTTTTCAAGAGTTTCCAACACCATTCGCAGGTGACATGCATGTTCTTCTCGGTTTTAGAGTATGCCAAGGTATCATCGATGAACACCACCATGAATTTGTCAAGGAAAGGTTTCAATACCCTATTGATTAAGTCCATGAAGAATGCTGGGGCATTAGTTAGCCCAAATGGTAGCACTAAGAATTCATAGTGCCCATATTGGGTTCGAAAGATAGTTTTAGGCACATCTTCCTTTTTGATTTTCAGCTGATGACACCCTAATCTTAGATCAATCTTAGAGAATGCTGCAGAGCCTACTGGTTGGTTAAATAAATCATCAGTCCTTGGAGAGGATATTTGTTTTTGATGGTCACCTTATTCAACTCTCGGTAATCGATACATTGTCTTAAACTCGCATCCTTCTTTTTCACAAAAAGTACTGGGGCTCCCCATGGTGACACACTATGTTGGATTAACCCTTTGTCTAGCAGTTCTTGAAGTTGAGTCTTCAACTCAGCAAGTTCAGTAGGTGCCATACGATAAGGGGCCTTAGATATTGAGGCAGTGCCTGGCACCAAATCTATTGTAAACTCAATTTCTCGATTAGGTGGCAATCCTGGAACTTCTTGGAATACGTTAGGGAACTCTCTCACCGCTGGAGTCTCACTCAAGTCTGGCTCTTTTTGTTTTGTCATCTATACTACGCACAGATAACCTTGACACCCCTTTCTCAACATTTTGAGGGCTTGCATGGCAGATATGGTTGGTATGGTTTTCTGACAGCCATTTCCTCTAAACTCCATCCTTTATCCTTCAGGGGTCGAGAAAGTGATTAGCTTCTTTTCACAATCTATAGTCACTTTATGCTTAGCTAACCAATTCATCCCCAAAATAACATCCCATCCTTGGATTTCTAATTATACTAAGTCAGCAGGGAGGGTTTTCCCTTCTACATTAACAACACAATCTCTGATGATAAGATCTGTATGATATATAGTTCCTAAGGGAGTAGTCATATAAAATTATATATCCATCTCGTCAGGCTTACTAGTAAGTTTATTTGCAAATTTAGAGTTCACAAAAGAGTGAGTAGTGCCATTATCAAATAAGATACGAGCATAAAAATGGTTAAGAAGAAGAATACCTAACACTGTGTTAGCAGGTTCCTCGGTCTCTTCTCCTTCTAAGTAGAACACTCGTCCTCTTGCTTGTGGCTTCTTGTTACTTCTATTGCCATCTGAGGAAGCACCAGCTGGAGGGCGACCTTATTGCGCCGCCGGGTTATTCCCTACACATGATCTGTGAGTATTACCCTCATTATTCCATGTGGCCTTTGGCAATTGGCGACCCTGTGGCCCATTTCGCCACATCAAAAGCACTGACCCGTGATGCCTTTGCATGGGCCATAGTGCTGACGCTCACACTGATCACTTGTTCTCTTCTGTTGCCACTATGTGGGATGTTTTCCCTTGTTTTGTCCCGCTCCAGGTCTAAACTTCTTGAAGTTCCTACTTACCTGTGAACTGGATCCTCCAAGGCCGAATTTTCTCTTTACTTGGCCCTTTTCTCTGTTTTCAATTTCAGTTTCATTCATGATGCGGGCTACTTTCACAGCCCTCTGGTACATTTCTTGAAAATTGGCATAAGCATGCCCTGCTATTGTTTGCTTCACTTCTGTCTTTAATCCTTGTTCGAAGTGGTCCATCCTTATTTCTTCAGTGGCCACTTGATTTGGTGGAAAACGGCTCGGCTCATTGACCTTCGTCGCATATTCTATTACGCTCATTTTCCCTTGCTTCAAGCGTAGGACCTCCTGTTCCTTGGATCTTCACACGTCCCGAGGGTAATATTAAGCATCCATTAAAGCTTTTAGTTCATTCCAAGTCAATGCAAGTTCACATGCCCTAGGTTTTACTGTTCCCCACCATAATTCAGCTTCTTTCTTAAATTGATAGGTTAGGTGGCCAAACGAACCTTAAACTTCTCAGGCCATTCCATGATTTCAAATACGTTTTCCATTCTTTGAAGCCACTACTCATATACCATAGGGTCGGTTCCACCTCTAAACTTGGGAGGTTTAAGTTTATTAAACTGACATATCATCTCTATTGCAGTAGGTTCTGGGATTTGTTCGCGTCATGGAGGCATCTGTCACATAATCACACAAAGGATTACTTAGTTCTACTTCTAATAAGGGGTTAATATGCGACCACTCTAGGACTTATAAAGGTAGGATTCCTTGGTTAATGAAACGATTCGTAAGTGGGCGAAAGATGTTATATATAGGCACAAGTTAAGTTTCAGCTTAACCTACACATGGTTATACATGCATATCACAGTTTACTCAAAGGAAATGCACGTATACGCTTCAACAAACTAGTGTGCACATAACACTCAGAAAGTATCCATTTGCATTTATTTCATTTGGACATTAGTAGTATGACATAAGAGTCACTAGACACTCTCATCATCCTAATGCTTCATATTAAAGGAAACAAACTTAAAAGACTTACATCCGACTTATTTATATACAACACAACATCTGTGAACCTGAGTTTACACTACTCTTTCCTAGTCCTCGACCGAGTTGTCACTTCCAGAAACGTTATCGGCCGTAGATTCATCTGAACTCTCAAATTGGTCGTGGGCAGGGGCTAATAGCTCTTGTAATATCACAGTGGGGGCAGATTCGATGTTGTCTATTCTATCTACTAGCTCTTCCATTCTGAGCATGGTAGCTTGCCATCCTCGTGGATAGAGCATTCTATAGGCATTTACCTAGCACACCCACATTGTGGCAATTCGCTTGTAGCGCTCTGCTTGAGGCCTCTCAGCGAAGAAGCGTCTCATTTGACGATGCTTTAGCTGATTCCTCTCAGCCACAGTGGTGAGGATGTATTAGCTCACTATAGGCTGAATGAGTTCGGTCTGGACGAGTTGGGCAACAGCAGCATTTCTTTGGAGCGGAGTGAACCCCAAGTGGTTTATATGGTGCACCGCCCGCAGTAGGAATTCTACCAAACCCCGATAGGTAAAGGGGCATATGCGTCCATGTGTTAGGTCCAATGTTGTAAGGTGTGTGGTACTTCCCTCCATTTATCATCCAACTGTATCTTCCTTATAAAGCTTACTACCCAATAATTTTGGGTGGCCGTGTGGGGACCCCATCAGTCGTGGAACTCCAAAGCTTGCCAATACATGACCACATTCCACGTGGCACACCAAAAGGGTAGATACACATAATCAGCTATGTGGAAAGCCATCTTACACTACCACTGTAATAGTAAGGGGAGAACCAGCATGTATATACATATTATAAGTCATGCACCTATTAATACAAGTAATACCGAGAAAGACACGATCATGTAAGCATATAAGTCACTTATTTCACACATCACATGCCTATTATGATATCTGAATGCGTAATGTAAACCTATGACTCTGATACCACCTAAATGTAACACCCCCAACCCAAGGAGGAGTCACACTGCTAGGATTCCTAAAGGAAATGCCTAAGGCTGTTGAAGTTGAGTAAGGTTTTTAGCATTTAGATAGATGTTCTGAAATAAAACTGCAAGGGTTTCCCCTATTTTTCCAACATTTCATGGTCTTAGCTCAGCTAAGGGTACCAGTAAACAGATAAAAAGGTAAAGCAAGGCAAAAGGGTGACTTGATTCACCGCCTTGGGCCTCCCGCTCGGGTCTCTAGTAGTGAACCAACTAAACACAAGGTTATAACATTATATACAAAGGTATAGAGCTGACTATATGCTTACACATTCAATGGTGAGCTTAAACGATTACAACATGGTAAAGCATCGAATACTTCGCAGCAACTATACACTTGAGACTGGCAAAACGACTACTGATAGGTCGGCATCAAAATAACTCCAAAATATCCTTTATACCTGCTTAAACTGGACCTGGATAGGGAAATGAGGAAAGGGATGAGCTACTACACACTCAGTGAGTATTCCTTAACTCCTTAAAAACCAAAACCATTTGCAGGTAGTAGTGATAAGTAGCAGTCACTCAACAGTTATATATTTACTATCATATTTGGCAATCATTACCCCCAAAGAAGACTCAACACTCATAAACTTCATACTAGCTACTCAACCTCCTTTCTAAGCCCTTGATAACCAAACCTTCTTAATAAACAAACATTTAGGCACATAAGCAGGTAAGCAATAAGGATGGAGTGAAATGCTTTCAAATACTCAATTTGAAAATGCAGTGACTCATGTTATATTCAAAGAATAGTTTACAAATCACATTATCCTCTTTGAGGCTCATATTCTTTCTTAAAAAAATTCCTGAAATGCCCACATTGGTAATAATTCAAATCATTTTCTCATTTATCAGGAAAGTATCTCTCTTTTTAGGCATAAGATCTCATAAAGTGCTAATTAGAGGAGATCATCACTTGCCCTATGTGAGGCCGTCACTCACGCATCAATTATCCCTGGGGTATAACGTAATTTGGACCACTACTCTCATCAGAGTCTTCTAGGGTTCTCACTTCTTGGTCTTTCTCCCTAGGTATTAGGGTTCCCGCAAATCAGGTCTACTCCCTAATCATTTGTACACTCAAGGACTAATCTTAGGTATTAAAATCACATAAACCCTTATAGGTTATCAAAAGAAGTCACTGTTACATAGTAAATTTCACCTTCTAGTGAATCACGATTCATTTCTCTTTAATAGTTGCTTACTTCATTAAAATCAAGCTTGTGTAGCAAAATAACCCATAAACTTACCAATGGTTTATGGTTCTTTTCATTTATAACATAAAAAGCTTCTTAGAAACATAATGAGTTTTACTATTTCACAATTCGAAACTCAAAGTAATTTTCTAGTATATAACTCAAACCAAGTTTCGTAATTAACACCTTCAGTTGCCCATTTTCGGTTCGTTTAAATCCTTTTTAAACTCAAAGAAGGGGACATAATCAAACCAAAGCCTCAAAACATTTTTAAACTTACTACTAGTTCGCCTTTTAATTTCCTAGATCTATCAACTATTCAATTGGGCCATTTACTGAGTAGTTCGATGATTCAGGACCTCTTTACGCTGCAAACATCTTA
>JAKOGI010001921.1:21309-36309 GCA_029747015.1 Carnegiea gigantea
TATATATATATATATATGCAATATACATATTTATATATGTGTGTGTGTGTGTGTGTGTGTGTGTGTGTATGTATGTATCTATATATGCATATATACATATACGTATATGTGTGTGTGTGTGTGTGTGTGTGTGTGTGTATGTGTGTGTGTGTGTGTGTGTGTGCGCGCGTGTGTGTGTGTGCATGTGTGTATGTACATGCATGTATACATACATACTTACATATGCACGTATGTTTATATATATATATAGATACGTACATACATATATATAAATATATGTGTATATATATATTTATGTGTGTGTGTGTGTGTGTGTGTGTGCATATACATACATATATGTATATGTGTATATATATATATATATATATAAATATATATATATATATATAATATATATATATATATATATATATATATATGTATATGTATATATGTATGTGTATATATTCATGTAGATGTGTACATATTGTAACACCCTCAGCACCTAGTGCCAAGAGCGTTATGTTTACTTACTTATTACTTAACTTCTGGGGTGAAACGGACAGAGTTTTCCTAAAAAACTTGCCGTTTCCAGGCTAAAAGCCTTACAATAAACCCCTGCAATCAACAGAAGCGCAAAACATTTTAAAATAAGCTCAACGGCTATACGCCGGAGTTCATAACTCAACAAGCAACTCGCTCAGAGTACATCGAATTACGTAGTTCATTAATACAGAAGAAATGAAAGATACAGCTCAATGGTTCACACGATCGGAGTACTAGGGTTTACATCCTAAAATGTAACTGATTTCAGCTAAAAGGAGAACTTGACTAATTAGATGGTTGGCTCACTTGGCCATACATAGCGATTCCTAAGTCGAATACACTATATGAACTAGAATACTTATTTATAAACATTTACAATTCTAGGAATACATTACATGACTTCGTTAAAGACGTAAGACCCTCTTTCAAATGGGCACACATAACACCTTGCAAGCAAGGATAACTCAATCTTGGCATAAGTGACTTGGCTTATACTTGTCATATTGCAAACCCTGGGAAAAAGGGGAAAGAGTAATGAGATGAGCAACCACATGCTCAGTCAGTATTCCCCGAGTCCTTAAAACCAAAACCGTTGCAGGTAGTAATATCTGAAATAGTCACATATCACGTATTTGTACTTTACTATCATATTAGGCATTCATGGTCCCTAGGGAAGGATCACTATCCATAAACCTCATTCTAACCACTCAAACCCATTTCCAGGCCCCTGAATGACTAAATTCCTTTACTAATAAGTAGTCAAACACATAAGCAAGCAATGAGGCTAAGCACATAACTTTCTTTTATAGGTTACGTGATACAATTTGTGATTTATGCTTTATCTATCTAATTCACTCATACGAGATGCTTAAACACATGAAGCAGAGATTATGTAAGGAGCTTTCTTTAGCTAAACACGTATATTCAAACTCATATGCTCGATGCATTACAAGGATATGGCCATGCTTTACTTGAGATTTCATTCACACTGCACTTAGAATCTTAATCACATGATATGCATAAAAATCCTTCATTCTTTTTCTGAAAATAATTTACTTAGACTCTTTAGGCTCATAAAAACTCTTTTCTTAGCTTTTTAAGGATCATAAAGCTCATTTCTTAGCCTCCTTGAGGCTCATATTCTTAAAAGAATCTCTTTCGTATTGGTCCTATAATGACCCTTAAAAACTTTCTTTCTAAAATACTTAAAAAGGCAAATTATCGACTGCTTTTCTTAGTTATTAGGAAAATACTCCAGGCTTAGGATCATCATAATGTGCTGATTGGGTGAGCTCTATTCTCGACCCCTAGTGAGACTATCGCTCACGCTAAGCTCTCACTCCCGGGATGGCAACTAACTTTTGGACCTTAACTTCCGTCAGAGTCTCTAGAGCTTCCCACTACTGGGATTACTCCCTATGCTAGGGATTCCCCCGTTCAAGCAGCTTCACTCACATCTTATTGTCCCTATGTACAATATCTTAGCCAATTCAAAGCGTATAGCCATAACAGCTAATAAGTTTGCTGCCTCTTACAGTGAAATCCTTTTTCATACAACGCATTCTCTTTTCATTAAATTCCTTAGGGATTCCCCCGTTCAAGCGAGTTCACTCCCAAAACTGTGTTTGTATAGTTAAAATAGGCCATCGATTACTAATAGTTATGGCTACTATTAGTTATAACCATGAAAACTTTCTTTTTCAAACTCACCCTCACTCGCAAGATGAACCTTAATGACATAAAGGGAAGGGAGTTTGCACATAACACATTCAAATAATTCATAATCAATTCAGCAGAATAAGCCACACATGGCCTCACAATCCACACGATTGTGGTTAAACACAACCCAGGCTCCCTCCTCACACAACACCGAGCACAAAGAACCTCAAAATTCTCATCAGTTCATCCTCAAGCCATCCGACTACCAACTCGATTTTCAATTCCATAACCATAGCAAGTTAACATAACAGTCAAATGAAATAGCTATGTATAAACTTACCGAGCGAGCAGCAACCATTCAGCAGCTCGATACAGTGTATATATGTATATATTGCATCAACTTGAAATAAGTACTTAACGAACTGAAATAAACTCATAAGGTATGAAACTAGCCTATATTCCTAACTCACAAATGGGAGGTAAGCATCAAATTCATGTCATTTCCAAAGCATGACTAACCAGCTTAACGTATGTCGTTTGAAGACATTCTTAGATTGTTTTAGAACATCTCCAAGCACGGGTCAACTAATTAAGCATACGTCAATTTAAAGCACGTTAGGTTGTATCGAGGGCTACTTTTAAACATGCTCGAACTAACTAATCAAGCGACAAATCAAAACATGCTTAAGTTGTTTAAAAAGTCACTTTTAAACATGAATGTACTAACTTTACAAGTATCGATTCAGAACAAGTTTAGGTCATTTCCAAGGTTACTTTTAGTCGAGGGCTAACCAATTCGGCATGCATCAGTTTGAGGCATTCTTAGTTCGTTTCTAAGTCATTCTCAAGCATGAATCAGTTAACTTAACAAACATCATTTTGAAAGATTTGTATATTATTTCAAAGCTACTTATAAGCATGTTTTAACTAAACTAACATATATCGATTCGAAGCCATTTTCAAGCATTAATTAACTAAACTAACCTATATCGATTGGAAGCATTATTAGGTTATTTCAAAGTTACTTTCATGCATGAATTAACTAAACTTAACATACATCGATTTAAACTAATTTCATCTGAAATAGGGCATGCATAATCTCAATTAATGTAACTAATGCTAAACTGACATGCATCACAACTTAAGGGCTAAAACATTTTCGAAAGTACTAATACTTAAGAGGTGAGAAACACCCACCTGGACTCCAAGCTAAGGACCCGTTCTAAGCACTTTCGAGCTCGATTTGGATGCTGGAAGACCCCAATCCTCATTCCATTTAGCACCCAACGCACGCCCACTTATTGAGACCGAAACCCTAGCCCGAATGCTCCGCTAAAATCGAAACCCTACCTCGTGAATTTAAGGTTTTTGTGCATGGCTTGCGTTGAAGTCGACCCTTAATTTATAAGGGAGGTCACTTTTTGGTTGTTTGGCCGGATTTTGGCATGCTCGTGCCATCCAGAGCCGACCACAAGCATGTTTGGTCTGCTCTGGTTCGCGGCGAAATCGTGGGTGAAAGAGAGTGGAGGAGTTGGTGGTGGTGTTGGCTGTGCACATGGACCACCGTGGTCCCTCCCTACTCTCCAGCGACGCGTGGTGTGGTGGATGAAGAAGAAGAAGGCAGGCGGTGGTCCTGGTCTGCACGAGGAATAGGAGAGAGAGACGGGGGGTCGGGTAGGGAACCCCGATGAAGCCCCCCCTTTTTACTCCTTTTTTTTCTTCAATTACTACAATAGCTAAGTTCCTGGTCCCCAATTCGTTAACGTTCAGTCTAAGCTTGCGTTGAAACGTTCTAAAACCAGTGTTCTAACTAAATTCTTTAAATGGCTAAATAAATTGAATAACGACTTCGAAGGTATGAGTTCACATCAGCTCAAAAATTTTCTAAATAATCGACGATAATATTAATAATATAAATAGCAATGAAATATTCTTTTAATAAAATTATCGCTCACATAGGCATGTAGATAATAATTTAACCTATATAGTCAATAAAAATACGAATTCTGCAACTGAAAAAGGCAATACGCTCAGCTTTGTGAAAAATAAAGAATGCGGGTGTTACATTCTTCCCCCATAAAGGAATTTCGTCCTCAAAATTCTCAAACTATATCCAGTCATACCTAAAATGTGCACACACGTGACACAACCTACACAACTTGCACTATAATCCAAAATCCTGGTTCTATAATTAGTTGAAAATTAGATAAGGCTTACGGTATCTAGTCTCCTCTTCGCCAATCCTCTCTAAGTATCTACTCACTCTATTTAGGCACCGAGGGCAAATCGTATTGAAGAGGGGCAAATGAGTTGGCGTGGAAAACCATGTTAAGCTTGTTTTAAAAATGAACATAGATTTTCGATAATCTAAATTGAATCCACCTAATAAACAACAACTCTATATACATACATTGCTATGAATTGAAGTTTGAAGGAAGGACAATTGGGTAGTTGACTCCTCAAGGTCATATATAAGTAGTCTCGTTCTAAAACATGAATTCAAGTCACCTTTGGGATCACAATGACTGGCATGGAGATTCCTATAGCACATTAGAGTAATGCATACATCACATAGTACCATGTAGCATCACTTAATCACAACAGTATCGCATAGATCGCATAGTATTAGCAATTCAGCATTCTCGAACCTAGGAATCATAAGCAACATGAAACCGGCTAAGGTACACATGGCAGGCAATTTACAAAGCAAAAGCATATGTGACTGGCATTTCTATGTTTTTATATCAATTCTGGCTAACTTCTAAGAATTTCATTCATGACAACTTAGACTAGACATGTCAAGGTCATATGAAGGGGGTTTTAACTTAATCAGTTTCATTTCAAAACATGAAGATGTTAAATCAAACTAAAGTTAAATTATTAACTGGAAAGTTACCACATCACTCTAAGGTAGCAGAGACATCAAATCACGCCAAATAAACAATGAAGGAACTTGAAGTAGCACTCGAGACCACATTGGCATCATGTAAGGTTAACGACAGAGCACAGAAGATCAGGAGTCATGAATAACATGAACTAGCATAACATGTCGATAAAAACAACTTGGGAAGAAGGTGCTAATGTAAGAATGCAAGTCAATGGTTTTAATGGTGCGGAGTCTTTCCCTAAAGTTCCCATTCGGGACTGATCGTCTCTTAAGTCTTAGGTTCGTGCAAATGAAAGGGGTATGCTGCTAGACGAGTCCTGGGCCTGTGGCTTATGGGCCTACATGCTTCCGCTGCGCTACTCTAATTAGACATATAAGGGCAAGAATATGTGAATGCAGGTTTCTAGGGTCATCTCATCATTCTTCAAATATGAGCGCATGCAGTTACTTAGTTATAACATGGAATCATAGAAGTCACGTAATGCAAACAATGAGTCAGTGGTCATGTCATGCTATGAATTACAAAACTTGTATTATCTGAATGACCAAGCTATATACTAAACCAACTTAAGTCAAGCGAACACAAAGAAGTGCAACAACTTATTCATAAAACACATAACTAGTCATGACCTAATTCCTATAGTGCATTAATGACTGCGCTTAATACACGTGGGTCTCCATATATATGATGACATGACTTTGAATGCTCTACTATGCTGCTTTCTTACACATAAGATACATATATCTATGGATGTGATTCATGTAAATGTAGCTTTATTATTATCTAGTCAAGCATTACATACATTGGGTTCAACTAATCCAACTATAACATGAGAAAACGGTATTGAAGGGCTGTAAATGATGATCCAAGAGTCATGTTGTAAAACTAACTACATAAATCAAATCGCTCTAACTAATATAGTCCCATGCTTAATCAAATTCAAGTCAAGCAATTGTAAAAACTCATTTTGTTGGCATTTGTTCACAAACACATCGATGGCTACATACAACAATCCTATCTATAGGTACTCTTACGGTCTCACACAGCACATGTTACCATAATAAATCTTTAAGACATGTGGGCCCATGGGTTATCACATAGAAAGAACACCTAGAAGTGTATATATGCGTGCAATCCTCCTTTGCAGCCTATCGTCAGCGACATGCCCTAAACCCTATCTAATTTAGGAAGGATTGGCGTCCAACGGCTAGGTTTGTTTGAGTATGGTTGACATCAATGGCCTTATAGGTACACGTTAAGGCCTTATGAGGTACACCTATCCTACAGGTGATCATAGGAGTCTTATTGTAGGTCGTTTACCTTAGTAGAGATCATCCATTATGTACGATTTCAAAGTCTGCTAGGTTTTTTCTCCCTTACGCTTTCTAGGTGTATCAGGGTTCATTCCAACCACAACCATGTCGCCCCATTCCTGAATGACAATTCATATAATAGAAAAGCAAGTAACGCACTATTTTGGCAATAATGGCAAAGAAGGAAAACAATAGGCACATTTGCACAATGTTCCCAAGATTCTACCACTAGCATTTAGTCTCTCAAGTATGCATACAAAAGTAGCCCCTAATATACTCAGGAGATTCAGAGTTCAAAAATGGAAGGTATCAGTTAATGGGATTATCAATCATAGCAACTAATCTCCAATCATTCCTTTCTTAATTCGTTACGAACGGCTCCATGGATGTACACATCTTAGCACGTACACAATTATAAGCAACATTCTGACACACATAAGGACACGTATTTGTGAACCTGAACTCCCTCATCATCACTAATAGAAAGCTAATCCTTTGGTGTAAAGTAAAACTTGACTTGACAGTGAGGATGGCACTAATATTTCAAAATCTTGAGTTTCAAAGATGAAAAATAGCTTATCTATTTTGAGTCTCTTCGTTTTTAATAAGAAGATGGTTCAACTGATTCTAGCTCTTTCCCTACTAACCACTGAGTGCGTCTGCTCACTCTATTGTCAGGCCCGAGGAGTAAATCGCACTTAAGGGGCAAGAATGAGCTTGGACTTAAACATTCTCAGGTGTCTGAGTTCAAACAACGTGCTCTCAAAACTTTTGATTCAAATCGCCAAGGCATATGAGCGAAACAACTTTGATTGAGCTAACACTTAACTCATTCATGAGAAAACAAGTTATTTGACTTATACTCTTAGCAATTCGTTCAGTCACTCGGTTAATGAGCTCACTCAAGCCGCACCTAACTAGGTAAATGCACTAGAATTCACATAAAACTCACATTTGCATGCCAAAGCAAGCATATATCACATCATCGTGAACACGTTCCTAGATAACTACATGAAATACAAGACTTAGGTTACGGCCTGTGGTCGCAGGACCTTACTCTGATACCATCAATGTAACACCCATAGCCCCCAGGGCCAAGAGCGTTACATTTACTTACTTAACTTCTGGGGCAAAAAGGATAGAGTTTCCCCTAAAAACTGACTGTTTCCAGGCTAAAAGTCTTACAATAAACCCCTGTAATCAACGGAAGTATAAAACATTCTAAAATAAGCTCAACGGCTACACACCGGAGTTCATAACTCAACGAGCAACTCGTTTGGAGTACATCAAATTACATAGTTCATTAATACAGGAGAAATGAAGGATACAACTCAACGGTTCACACAACCGGAGGACTAAGGTTTATGTCCCAAAATGTAACTGATTTCAGCTAAAAGGACAACATGACAGATTAGAGGGTTGGCTCACATGGCCATACAGATTGATTCCTAAACCGAATACACTACATGAACAAGAATACTTATTTACAAGCATTTACAATTTAGGAATACATTACATGACTTCATTAAACACGTAAGACCCTCTTTCAAATGGGCACACATGACACCTTGCAAGCAAGGATAACTCCATCTTGGCATAAGTAACTTAGCTTCTACTTTTCATAATGCAAACCTGCGGAAAAAGGAGAAAGAGTAATGGGATGAGCAACCACACACTCAGTGAGTGTTCCCCCGACTCCTTAAAACCAAAACCGTTGCAGGCAGTAATATCTTTAATAGTCACATATCATGTATTCATACTTTACTATCATATTAGGCATTCATGGTCCCCAAGGAAGGATCACTATCCATTAACCTCATTCCAACCACTCAAACCCATTTCTAGGTCCCTGAATGACTAAATTCCTTTACTAATAAGCAGTCAAACATATAAGCAAGCAACGAGGCTAAGCACAGAATTTTCTTTCATAGGTTGTGTGATACAATTCGTGATTTATGCTTTATCTATCTAATTCACTCATACGAGATGCTTAAACACATTAAGTAGAGATTATGCAAGGAGCTTTCGTTAGCTGAACATGTACTTTCAAACTCATATGCTCGATGCATTACAAGGATATGACCATGCTGTAGTTGAGATTTCATTCATACTGCACTTAGAATCTTAATCACATGATATGCATAAAAATCCTTCTTTCTTTTTCTGAAAACACTTAGCCTCTTTCGGCTCATAAAAACTCTATTCTTAGCCTCCTGAGGCTCATAAAGCTCTTTTCTTAGCCTCCTTAAGGCTCATGTTCTTAAAAGAATCTCTTTCGTATTAGTCCTACAATGACCCTTAAAAACTTTCTTTCGGAAATAGTTAAAAAGGCGAAATGCCGACTGCTTTTCTTATTTGTTAGGAAAATACTCTGGGCATAAGATCATCATAATTTGCTGATTGGGTGAGATCTATTCTCAACCCCTAGTGAGATTATCACTCACGCTAAGTTCTTATTCCCAGGATGGCAACTAACTTTTGGACCTTAGCTCTCGTTAGGATCTCTAGGGCTTCCCACTACTAGGATTACTCCCTAGGTTAGGGATTCCCGCACTCAAGTAGGTTCACTTCCATCTTGTCCCTATACACAATATCTTATCCAATTTAAAGCGTATGGCCATAACGGCTAATAAGCTTACGACTTCTCACAGCGAAATCTTTTTTCATACAACGCACTGTCTTTTTATTAAATTCCTTAGGGATTCCCCCATTCAAGCGAGTTCGCTCCCAAAACCGTATTTGTATAGTTAAAATAGGCAATCGATTGCTAATAGTTATGGCTACTATTAGTTACAACCATGAAAACTTTCTTTTTCAAACTCACCCTCACTTGCAAGATGAAACTTAATGACATAAAGGGAAGGGACTTTGCACGTACCACATTCAAACACTTTATAATCAACTCAGTAGAATAAGCCACAGGTGACCTCGCAATCCACATGATTACGGTTAAACACAACCCAGGCTCCCTCCTCACATAACACCAACCACAAAGAACCTCAAAATTCTCATCAGTTCATCCTCAAGCCATCTGACTACCAACTCGGTTTTCAATTCCACGACCATAGCATATTAACATAAAAGTCAAATGAAATAGCTATGTATAACCTTACTGAGTGAGCAGCAACCATCTAGCAGCTCGATACAGCATATATACATATATATATATATATATATATATATATATATATATATATATATATATATATATATATATATAATATAGATATATATAATATACCATATATAATATATATATATTAATATTATATATATAGATATATATATACATATACATATACATATACATATATATATCATATATCTAGATATATATTATATATATATATATATATATATATATGTTGCATCAACTTGAAATAAGTACTTAACGAACTGAAATAAACTCATAAGGCATGAAATTGGCCTACATTCCTAACTTGCGAATAGGAGGTAAGCATGCCAAGTTCATGTCACTTCCAAAGCGTGATTAACAAGCTTAACATACGTCGTTTAAAGACAGTCTTTGGTTATTTTGAGAACATCTCCAAGCACGGGTAAACTAATTCAACAAACATCAATTTAAAGAACGTTAGGTTGTGTCGACGGCTACTTTTAAACATGGTCGAACTAACTTATCAAGCGACAAATCAAAACATGCTTAGGTTGTTTGAAAAGTCACTTTTAAACATGAATGTACTAACTTTGCAAGTATCGATTCAGAACATATTTAGGTCGTTTCCAAGGTTACTTTTAATCGAGAGCTAACCAATTCGGCATTCATCAGTTTTAGGCATTCTTAGTTTGTTTCCAAATCATTCTCAAGTATGAATCAGTTAACTTAACAGACATCGATTCGAAACATTCGTATATTATTTCGAAGCTACTTATAAGCATGTTTTAACTAAACTAACGTATATCGATTCGAAGCCATTTTTAAGCGTTAATTAACTAAACTAACCTATATCGATTCGAAGCATTATTAGGCTATTTCAAAGTTACTTTCAGGCATGAACTAACTAAACTTAACATAGATCGATTTAAACTAATTTCATCTGAAATAGGACATGCGTAATCTCAATTAATTTAACTAATCCTAAACTGACATGCATCATAACTTAAGGGCTAAAACATTTTCAAAATTACTAATATTTAGGATGTAAGAAACACCCACCTGGACTCCAAGCTAAGGACCCGTTCTAAGCGCTTTAGAGCTCGATTTGGATGCTGGAAAACCCCAATCCTCATTCTAATTAGCACCCAACGCATGCCCAGTTGCTGAGACCGAAGCCCTATGCCGAATGCTCTGCTAAAGTCGAACTAGCTCATGAATTTAAGGTTTTTGTGCGTGGCTTGGGTCAAATTCGACCCTCAATTTATAGGGGAGATTGCTTTTTGGTTGTTTGGTTGGATTCCGGCATGTTCGCGCCGGTCGACCACAAGCACGTTTGGTTTGCTCTAGTTCGCGGTGAAATCGTGGGGGAGAGAGAGTGGAGGAGTTGATGGTGGTGTTGGCTGTGCACAGGGACCACCGTGGTCCCTCCCTGCTCTCCGGCGACACGTGGTGTGGTGGAGGAAGAATAATAAGGCAGGCGGTGGTCCTGCTCTACGTGAGGAAGAGGAGAAGAGGAGAGAGAGACGGGGGGTTGGGTAAGAAACCCCGATGAAGCCCCCCCTTTTTACTCTTTTTTTTGTGTTCAATTACAACAATAGCTAAGTTCCTAGTCTCCAATTCGTTAACGTTCAGTCTAAGCTTGCGTTGAAACGTTCTAAAACCAACGTTATAACTAAATTCGGGAAATGGCTAAATAAATCAAATAACGACTTCAAAGGTATGAGTTCACATCGACTCAAAAATTTTCTAAATAATGGACAATAATATTAATAATATAAATAGCGATATCGCTTACATAGGCACGAGATAATAATTTAACCTATATAGTCAATAAAAATACGAATTTCGTGATGCAAAAAGGCAATATGCTTGGCTTGACGAAAAATAAAGAATGCGTGTGTTACACACACACACACACACACACACACACACACATATATATATATCAATAAATATATATCTATATATGATTAATGTGGTGTCTAAGATATATAGATGATATAATATAATATAAATATATATATATAATTATATAATATAGATATATATGTGGTGTGTTATAATATATATATATATATATATATATATATATATATATATAAACATACGCATACATACACTACAAAAAGGTTGCTTCTTTCCACATTTAATTTTGCTAATAACCACACTTATAAGTGTAGGAGTAGCAGTTGCCCACACTTAGGCTAAATGTAGGGAAGTTAAGTGTGTAGAAGTGTTCTCCACACTTAATAGATATGTGGGTAGATTTTTCTATATTCCCCATACTTATAAATGCGGAGTAAGTACTAACTACCCACAATTTAAGTGTGGTCATGTTATGCTGTGCCCACTCTGGGAGATGTAAGAAGTCATAAATTTTCCCACACTTATAAGTGTTATTATTATCGTTTTAGTCTTTAAAACAATAATGCTGGTAATTAATATAAAACTTATTAAGTTAAAAATAGAACAATTGTATACAATTATTCTTTTTTTTATTAACAAGTTTTATACTAATTACCAGCATCACCATACATAAATAAATAAAATTAGAATTATATAATATAGATCGATATAATTACTCTCCAATTAACAAACCAACAAATTAAAACAGGTCAAACATAAATTAAATAAATTACACATTAGTGCTTAAAAAAAAAATAATTGTAGACATAGCAACAAAGACTAAGGAAACGAAAATTAAATATTCTTGCATTGTTTTAATCCATCCTACAAATTTTTTTGTTGTAGCTAGCTGATTGAACATTTTATTCAAAAGTACTTGCTCCATATTCTACTTAAAATTATACTTTGAAAGCATGCCTATCTTCCAAAAATATATAAAAAAATCTCCATCTCCATTTTCTTCATTGAGAGATGTGAGCTCCAGAAATGCAACCTGTTAGACAATTGAAACACACAAAAAAATGCATTATTAGAAAAGATAACCAAAGAGATTAATTAAAGAAGCAGACTCAGCAAAATCAAGTTTAAAGACGCACAACTGAGTTTAACCAACAATAGAACCACAACTGAGTTTAACCAAGAATAGAACCACAATGGAGTTCAACTAATAATGAGACCCAACTAGTTCAACTAACAATAGAACCAAAGAAAAGATTGATATGACTAAACAAGGAAGTATGGAAACCTGAAATGGATTATTAGTGGCAATTGATGTATCATTAAAGTGGTTGGATATAGAAGTACAATGGAATAGTTATGGTATGATAAGTTGAAAGAACTGGTCTTACCTCCCAAAAATTGAGTCCTGAGAAAAGATATTTGGATATTTTTCTGCAGGCTGTGACAAGGTAGATTGAAATCCAAGATGTAAATAAACACCAAATGCAAAGACAAACTGGAATTTCTAGGATAATTATCTTGGCACGCATCAAAACAAATAAATGAATCGCATTTTAATAGAAAAAGCATTCACCTGTGTAAGATAACTGCCAATGGTTGGACCAATGACCAAGCAAATGCCCTATGATGAACTTATCTGAAATGCATTGAATGCATGCTATTCAATATGTGTCTAGAAAAAGGTAGAGAATATGCATTGCCCAAACCAAGGCTATAACATTATTCATACCATCGCCATTCCCAAAGCTTGATGTTTCCTACGGCGAACTTCAACGGCATGAGCCTGGATGACAAGATCAAAAGGTGAAGCAATAAAATAAAATGAAAGAAAAAATGCAAGAATGCAGAGACAATTAGTAATGCAAGTGCTCTGATAAAAGGAAGCGACTTCACCAAATACGATTTTTTCAAATGCACTACATTATTACCCTCAAAGCCAACTTAATAGTAGTCAATAGAATCCATACCACAAAAGAAAAATCCATATTTCAAGCTCTCTCTAATCATACAGAAAAAAAGTACAAACTTTTGAGTTTCACAGGTAGCTTCTTCAGAAAAATCCCCAAAATGATAACATTCATTGAATATCCAAACTCCACAAAAGAGAAAAGAGAACATCAATATAACCTGGAATGGATGGAAAATTCCTAAGTACTAAGATGAAAGAAATAACCACACAGGAAGAATTACAAACCAAACCATTGAGCCATTCGCTCCTTTTAATCTACAGGTTAGAGCTACAACCTTCACTCTTCTCATCATCAAGTATTCATTTCTACTGACCCCACTTTAAAGACCTCATTTTAAAAAACTTAAGACTAAAAAAGACCACACCATACTAATAGTGCAGAAAGGGAAAAAGAAAATTCGAACCTTCTCAGGACGGCGAAGTGGAGTTCTGGAAAGCAAAATCACGACCAAGGCCTGGTGGATTTAATTAATTTAATATTCAAATAACCTAGAAATGTTAAGGCAAGGTATCATGTTCTCTTCCAGAAGGATAAGTTTAAACATAAAAATCTAAAATTAAGACAAGGGTGCAATTAGATTGCCTATTCAGTGCATTCAAACATTTTTTGTACTTTTAATACTTTTAAATCAGGCCATTGCCTGTAACAAGTGTCATTTCTATCAACCTCGACAACAATCATGGTCATTGACTAGAAGCATCTCTATCCAGCCCTACCAACGAAACTGCTGCTCACTTCCATAACATCCCCCCCCACCCCAAAAAAGAAAAACTAACCTGTTCCTTTATGACAAAGTACATGGAAGTCAAAACAACATCAAATTTCAGAAGGAGAACCTCATCAACTGTTTGGCACAAATGAATTAATATTTCTACCTAATACTCTATTCTGGTAACATGAACTGGGCACCAGACAGCTATGAGAACTTGTAATCAAAATATCGTCACTAACCCTAGCCTTAAAATAATACAGGAAAAGCAGTTAAAAAAAAAAACCCCAGCAAAAACAGAACTCAAGATGAATGCAATTGGAATACGTAACGGAAACGATTGAGTAAAACAACACTGCTTCGTTCCTTTGCAGATATATAACTTTTAAAATAAGCCCTGAATCTTCCTCAAGGTTTTGAAATCTTATTAATAGTTTGGGATTTTGAGTTTGCTCAGAAACTTAGGACACAGAGAAATCACCTTTAGAGAAGTGTCTCTCATGCATTTTACCATTGGGCATATCAAAATATGACTACTACAACTTTGAATCCATGAGCTTAACAGAGAATCTTATACATATCTTGTAAGAACATTATTATATGAACATAATATAAGAAGAGCAATATTCACAATTATGGAAAATCTGAACCCGTTAAAACTCTCGTGCAGTAATTATATAAACCCCAAAACTCCCTAGATAAAAGAGTAAGCATCCTAGAGCAGAGATAGGTTACCAGCACAAAGTGACAACCCAAATGAAGAAAACATAAGCCAAGGTGGGTTTAAATTTCTAGGCTTATTTCGCCTTCTTAACTAGCATCCTGGGGCAATTCTCGTAGTATAATAGTCCTTCAAACAACAATGCTTCTCTCCTGACTAGCGCCATATTATTCCAAATCCAAAATAACCGAATTAAAAGATAAAGGGTTAGGAGTCGCAAAAACAATTTTATAC
>JAKOGI010001921.1:41309-86309 GCA_029747015.1 Carnegiea gigantea
ATAGTAATATAGAGTATAATATCAATATATACTATGTAATCCTCTATACACATCGATACTTGATTATGTTCATATATATATACACACACACCATACAGAGCACACGCGCACACACATATACATGCACAGCTAGATATATACATATATTATAATCTATATCTATATATATGTGAAACATATATATGCATATATATATATATATATATATATCATCATATATATAGTATTATATACCATATATAATATAGCTAATTAATCTATATTATAATATATAGATATGCACATATATCTGTTTATATACCTATATTGTATACTGTTATGCACGCACCCCATTTCCTATATGTATAATATATATATAGAATATTACATATATACATATTTTGTGTGTACCCGTAACATAGATATATATATATATAGATATATATATATATATATATCGCTATATATTTATATATGTAATGTATAAATTTATACATACACAAGTGTTATATATATATATCGATATATATTAATATAAGTATATTATATATATATCTATAATATTATATATCTTTATATATAGTATAATATATAATCTAAACATACATACATATCATATATATATATTATGTGGTGTGCGTGTATATATATCATATATCATAATATATACAAACATGTACATTTTATATACATATATCCACATATCATATAAAAACAACAGACATATACCATACGCAACATTCATACCTACGAATTTTCACTATACTAGATATATATGTAGTATATGTATGTAGAATATATATGATATATATATATTATATAATATATATATATATATATATATATATGCTAATATATATGGGGTCAGATCTATATATATATATATATAGATATATGCATATATATATATATATATATAATCTCGTAATATATAATATATAGAATATATATCTTATATAAGTACACATATATATGCATATATATGTATATACGTACATATATGTATATGTATATATATATGTACACACACACACATATAGGCACACACACACACACACATATAGGCACACACACACACAGAGAGAGACACACACACACACACACATATTTATATATACATACATACATATATACGTATGCATATATAGATATAGATATATATATATATATTGTGACACCCCCAGCCCCTAGGGCCGGAAGCGTTACGTTTTCTTACTTCTTACTTAATTCATGGGGTAAAACAGATAGAGTTTCCCCTAAAAACTGACCGTTTCCAGGCTAAAAGCCTTACAATAATCCCTTGCAAATCAACGTAAGCGCATAACATTTAAAAGAAGCTCAACGACCACACGCCGGAGTTCATAACTCAACGAGCCACCCGCTCGGAGTACACCAAACGGAATAGTTCTTTACTACATGAAAAGTAAAAGATACAATTCAACGGTCCACACAACCGGAGTTCTGGGGTTTACATCCCAAAACACAGCTAATTTCAAATAAAGACATCTAACTAATCAGATGGTTGGCTCACACGGCCATACAAGGCGACTCATAAACAATATGCATTATATGAGCAAGAAAACTTAGTTTACAACAATGAAAAACTAGGAATACGTTACATCACATTATTAAACACACGAATCTACTTCTATATGGCACACATGACTCTCTTTCAAGTAGGGATAGACTCCAACTCCCGTGAGTAGCTTGACTTCCACCTGTCATAACAAAAGCCTAGGGAAAAGGGGGGAAAGGTAATGGGATGAGCAACCACACGCTCAGTGAGAATTCCCCTACTCTCTAAAACCCAAAGCAATTACAGGCGATAATACAAATAATGGCCATATATCATGTGTTCATACTTTACTATCATATTAGGCAATCGAAATCCCCAAGGAAAGATCACCACCCTTAAAGCTTCATTCTGACCCCTCGACTCGATCCTAGGTCCTTAATGACCAATCTTCCTTTCTAACAAGCATTCAAACACTTAATCAAGTAGCACAACGATGAATATGATGCTTTCAAACACACTTGTGAAAAGATACTGACTCTCGTTATATGCCAAGAACTTATAAGTCGTGCAAACTTGAAAATTACAACTTTTCTAAAAAACTCATGAGACACCCAAATTGGTAAGAAGAGCTTTGCAAGAAACATTCTTTCTTTAGAAATGCACCATTAAAAAATTAAACGTTCATTGCATTGCTAGGATGTAACGAACTACACTTGAAATTCATGTGAATTATATTCAGAATGCATTCATAAAATATATCCAAGTTACGTGCATTTGAAAGCTTTCTTATTTTCTCAAAAACGCCTTACTTGGCCTCTTGAGGCTCGTATTCCTTTTAAAATAACTTCTTTTCCTTTCTGAACTGCTTAGAATGGCAAATTACCAAATTTCCTATTTATTAGGAACATACTTATAATATAGAAACATCTTATTGTGCTGGCTAAGGGAGGTCAACACCGCCCTTAAGTGAGATCATCACTCTTAATTTACGTTATCTCTGGGGTATACGTACTTAACTTTTGGCCAAAACGCGCCTTAGCAGAGCAACTCTAACCTCGATACTATCCTCTGTGGGGCAACATCTCACACCAGGATAATCATATCCTAAGTCCAGTCCCCCTCAAGGTTTTCTTATGCGTCACACATCATAACTTATCTAGGGAACAGCTCACACCAAGATAACTCATACCTTGAGTCCAGTTCCCAGGAACAGCTCACACCAAGATAATTCATATCTTGAGTCCAGTTCCTAGCTTTTCTTTAGGGGAAACAGCTCACGCCATCTTTGCATCCAGTTTCCAGGAACAGCTCACACCAAGATAACTCATATCTTGAGTCCAGTTTCTACCCTCTGGCCAATTGCCTAGCACTTTCTTAGCCTTTCAGATCATATTTCATATCTCTTTTTCAAATGCTTACTTTGTTGAAACTTACTTTTTAAATAAAACGATCATAACCTTTTGAATGTTTGTAGTTTACTCGTTTTTGGCTTAAAATTTCTTATAGACGACATAAGTTTGCCAACTCATAAATCGACTTCGTAAATAGCTTAAAAACTTTTCAGAATCGTAATAAGTTTGCTAACATGTAAACCAACTTCGTTTTAAACTTAAAAGCTTCTTATAAACGTAATACGTTTACTGAATCGTAAAACGACTCGGTTTCTAACTTGAATACCTCGTACCAACATAATAAGTTGGCTAACTCGTAAAACGACTTCATTTCTAGTTTAAAAGCTTCGTATAAACGTATTAGGTTTGCTAAATCGTGAAACGACTTCGTTTTCATCTCGAAAGCTTCGTTTAAACATGCTAGGTTTGGTAAATCGTAAAACGACTTCGTTTTTAACTTAAAAGCTTCGTATAGACGTAACATAGCTACTAACTCGCAAAACGACTTCGTTTTTAACTTAAAAAACTTCTTATAGACATAAAATGTTTGCTAGCTTGTAAAACGACTCCATTTCTCACTTAAAAGCTTCGTATAAACATAATACATTTATCAACTCGTAAAACGACTTCCTTTTAAACTTAAAAGCTTCTTATAAAGGCAATAAATTGGTTAATACTTAAAACGATTTCACTTTAAACTTCAAAGTTTCTTATAAACGTAACACATTTACTAAATCGTAAAATGACTTAGTTTCTAACTTGAATACTTCGTATAAACATAATCAGTTTACTAAATCATAAAACGACTTCGTTTTGAACTAAAAGACCTTTTATAAATGTAATAAGGTTGCCTAATCATAAAATGACTTTGTTTCTAACTTGAAAGCTTCGTATAAGCGCAATAGGGTTCCTAAATCATAAAAACGACTTCGTTTCTAACTAAAAGGCTTCTTATGAATATAAAATGATTCCTTACTCATAACAACGACTTCACTTTTCAGCTTAAAAGCTTCTTTTAAACGTAAGACGTTTGCTAAATCGTAGATCCAAACTCGATGGAGACTTAAGGAAGCAAAACGCATGCAAATAAGCTAAGCTTCATAATTAGCACCTTAAGGTGCTCTTCTTCGAGTCGTTTAAATCCTTTTAAACTTAAGGAGAAGTCGTATACAAGCCAAAGCCTTAAGTATGTTGAAATCCACTTTTAGTTCACTTTTTAAACTTCCTAAACCTGTCGCTATTCAGTCGAGTCACTAACTGAGTAGTTCGACGATTTAGGATTTCTTATAGGCTACAAACGTTTTCATAAACTACCAAACAATTGGTAAGTACTTTGAAGCATTCGAAATCATGAAAACATGCATTTAATAATCTTTCTTAAATATGTCTGCATTTCGAAAGTTATTCACTTAATGTCACTTAGCATATTGAAGGAAAAGAGGTTCACACGTAGCACATTCATACACTTCATATCACCATTCATTAAGCCACACATGGCCTCGCAATCCACACGATTGCGGCAATTCACAACCTTATCTCCCTCCTCACACAGCACCGATCACAAGATCCTCGAACCACTCAATAGTTTCACCTCAAGCCATCCAACTACCAAGCTCGGTTTAATATTGGCATATACAAACCAACAGTACATAGAACGATCATATATAGGCATTACATTCACGCTTGATAACAACGTAGTGTTTAAGTGAACCAATTGTTGTAATCGAAACATTAAAACTACACTCTGCCCCTTTTAGTTCGCTAACCGATAGCCATAAGCATAATACTGCATTGAGATAACTACGAATAGACTATTAACATGCCTAAACTGATGTGACCATGACCTTTAGATATAATTAAGTTCATTCCACAATTACTTCAATTAAACTCTTCAAGCTTCAAAACTGAGTTCGAACTTGTAAATTATTAGAATCACAGCGCTATGCTAACATTCTGTTTATTAAACATTCCTCTACTGTCTGGTTATTAACATTCAGCCTCAATTCGACATTAAAATGACCTAAATCAGTACCATGTTCGTAATTCCTCAACTTCAATTCTAAATTTACCCAAACTGATTTCTAAACTTGGAATTAACATGCATCAACTAAATTTAGCTAAATTCATTGAAATTAATAGTAATTTAGGAGGAAAGGAACCCTCACATTGAATTGATGATCGTTCAAAGCTGTCGGCTCGGTTCTAGGGGATCAAACAGCACCAATCCTTCGGCTCTTGCTCACCACGCACGTCAGTCCCTTACTCACGCCCAAACTTCACCAAATTCGAACCCTGGGGTACGCGTTCGGGCCTCGATTCGCCGCCGTAAACGTGTTTGGCTTGCTCGAAATTCTGCCCAGATTTGTGGCCAACAGTAGCTAACTTGCAGGGGAGGTCGAATGGGTGAGTTTTGCCGGTAGGAGGTGGCGAAAATCCTCTGGTTTTGAGCTTAAAGGTCACGTTAATGGAGGAGGAGAGGAGGAGGAAGAGTCGAGCAGCAGAGAAAGAGAGGAGAGAGAGTGTATCGGGGGGGGAATCGTGGCCGCAACGAGAAGGAAGAGGGGGATGTGTCGTGCAAAATGTCCAAAATGTCCCTCCCTCTATTTTTTGTCTCAAGCTGATTCATATTCAATGCCGCTAGTCTAGTTCGTAACCTAAATTCTAAACCCAAATCGATAACATGATACTTCATCGATTACTCGATCCCAAATACAGCCAGGTTCAATTAAATAACATCAAACTGCTTCTAAGGTTGACAACCTAATCGCATTCGGGTTCCTATTCGATTTAGTACTCGTTAAAAACCAGTAATAACGCTTATTAAAAATTATTGAATGATTTTCAAAACTAATAACAATAATATTATTACTGGCGACAAAAATATTCTTTTTAATAAAATCAATGCTCATATAGGACTTAGAAAATAATTTTAGCTCATATCGCTAATAAAATAGAGTTTTTATAACGCAAAAAGGCATCATGAACAATTCGACAGAACATAAAGTACGCGGGCCTCACGCTTTCCCCCCTTAAAAGAATTTCGTCCTCGAAATTGCTCACTTGGAGGAATTAATGGGTGCACTTCATCCGTATCTCTTTCACAATCCAAGTCACTTTACGCTTAGTTATTCATTCGGCCTTCACCATAGCATCCCATCCTTGAATTCCTTCTCGAACCAAATCATCAGGGAGCGCTCTTCCTCGCACTATAACGACTCGATCTCAACAAGTATGATCGGTATAGCAGATAGTTTTTAAGGAAGAAGCTATAAAATGTTGCACACGCATCTCATGAGGTTTACTAACAAGTTCCTTTGCAATCCAAGAATGACAAGCGGGCGAGTAGTACTAGAATGACGGGATGGGGGTATAAAGTTGGTTATCAAGAGAGTACCTGACCATGTGTTGGCAGGGTCCCAAGTCTCTTTTCCCTTCTAACTAAGCATTCGATAGCTAGTTTGTGGCTTCTGGTTGCTTTTACTGCCCCCTGAGGGAGTGCCAATGGTTAGGCGATCTCGTTGCACCACTGGCTTGGTTCCCGTTCCGGATCTCTGAGTGTGACCCCGACTATTCCATGTGACCCTTGGGCAATTAGTGGCTTTGTGACCCATATCACCACATTCAAAACATGAGCCCGTAAAGCTTCTACATGGGCCAGGGTGCTGACATCCACACTGGCCATAGGTTTTCCTTGGTTTCCATTGGACGGCTTGCTTTCCCTTGTCCTGTTTTACCTCAGATTTAAACCTTCTAAAGTTTCTGCTTCCTTGGGAATTCGATTCTCCTGGGCCAATTTCCCTCTTTGCTCGGCCTTTTTCTTTGTTTTCAATCTTGGTCTCATCTATAATGCGAGCCACTTTCACAGCCCTCTGGTACATTTCTTGAAGGTTGGTATATGCGTACCCTGCTATTATCTACTTTATTTCTCCTTTTAATCCCTGTTCGAAGTGGTTCATTCTCATTTCTTCGGTGGCCACCTGATTTGGGGCAAACCGGCTCAGCTCATTAAACTTCGCCGCATATTCCATCACGCTCATTTCTCCTTGTTTCAAGCATAAAAACTCCCACTCTTTAACCCTCCTTACCATTCGAGGGTAATATTGAGCGTCCATTAAAGCACGTTCTAGGTTAGCACCAGTTCACCTACCCTAGGTTTCACTGTTCCCCACCAGAATTCAGTTTCTTTTTCAAATTGGTAAGCGGTTAGGTCCACCTTGAACCTCTCAGGGCACTCTATGATCTCAAATAAGTTTTCCATTCTTCGAGGCCACTCCTCATATACCATAGGGTCAGTTCCACCTTCAAAGTTGGGAGGCTTAAGCCTATTAAATTGACATATCATCTTCATGGCAGTTGGTTCTAGTATGAGTTCGTGTCGAGGAGGCATCTATCATACAATTATACAAGGAATCACTTAGTTCTAATTTCAACTAGGATGAACTTCCTTGGTTACTGAGATGATTCGCAAGTGGCGAGAGTTGTTATGAATAGCCCCAGGTCTAGTTCAGTTCAACCTTCATATAGTCATACGCGTATATCACATCTTATCCAAAGGAAATACACGTGTATGCTTACACAAACTAGTGAGTCTATAACGCTTGGTCAGCACCAACTACACTTATTTCGTTGAACACTGATAGCATAAGTTGGGAGTCACGGGAGATCTCATCATCCTAGTAGTCAATGATTTAAGGAAAATAAACTAAAAGGGTTCACATTCTAACATACGGCTCACATTTATCCGATTGGCTTAAGTAGATCTCACAGAAGTCAATTAATCAAGTCACCTGGCATATTGGGAATGTATTTGCACCAATGGTGCACCCACAAAGTCACTTCAAGGTGGGGAAAAAGCTACTTAGCTCTTATACTAACGCATAACTTGCCCCCCTTAGTCAATCGACTTACTCGAGCCACACATAAGTCACAAATGTCCATACTATAAGGCATACTTGCACACAAAGGAGGCATATGTCACATAATCACAAAGTACACCTAGACGACTAGATGAAATGCAAGACTTAAGTCGCGGCCTATGGTCGCAGGACCTTTACTCTGATACCATGAATGTAACACCCCCAGTCCCTAGGGCCGGAAGCGTTACGTTTTCTTACTTCTTACTTAATTTCTGGGGTGAAACGGACAGAGTATCCCCTAAAAATTGGCCGTTTCCAGGCTAAAAGCCTTACAATAATCCCCTGCAAATCAACGGAAGCGCATAACATTTAAAAGAAGCTCAACGGTCACACGCCGGAGTTCATAACTCAACGAGCCACCCACTCAGAGTACACCAAACGGAATAGTTCTTTAATACATGAAAAGTAAAAGATACAATTCAACGGTCTACACAACCGGAGTACTAGGGTTTACATCCCAAAACACAGCTAATTTTGACTAAAGGCATCTAACTAATTAGATGGCTGGCTCACACGGCCATACAGACCGACTCATAAACAATATGCATTTTATGAGCCAGAAAACTTAGTTTACAACAATGATAAACTAGCAATACATTACATCACATCGTTTACATCACATCGTTAAACACACGAATCTACTTCTATATGGCACACATGACTCTCTTTCAAGTAGGGGCAGACTCCAGCTCGCGTAAGTAGCTTGACTTCCACCTGTCATAACAAAAGCCTGGGGAAAAGGGGGAAAAAGTAATGGGATGAGCAACCACACGCTCAGTGAGAATTCCCCTACTTCCTGAAACCCAAAGCAGTTGCAGGCAATAATACAAATAATAGCCACATATCACGTATTCATACTTTACTATCATATTAGGCAATCAAAATCCTCAAGGAAAGATCACCGCCCTTAAAGCTTCATTCTGAGCCCTCAACTCGATCCTAGGTCCTTAATAACCAAACTTCCTTTCTAACAAGCATTCAAACACTTAATCAAGTAGCACAACGATGAATATGATGCTTTCAAACACACTTGTGAAAACATACTGACTCTCATTATATGCCAAGAACTTATAAGTCATCCAAACTTCCTTAAAAATAACAACCTTTCTAAAAAACTCATGAGACACCCAAATTGGTAAGAAGAGCTTTGTAAGAAACATTCTTTCTTTAGAAATGCACCATTAAAAAATTAAACGTTCATTGCATTGCTAGGATGTAACCAACTATACTTGAAATTCATGTGAATTATATTCAGAATACATTCATAAAATATATGCAAGTTACGCGCATTTGAAAGCTTTCTTATTTTCTTAAAAACGCCTTACTAGGCCTCTTGAGGCTCGTATTCCTTTTAAAATAATATCTTTCCTTTCTGAACTGCTTAGAATGGCAAATTGCCAAATTTTCTATTTATTAAGAACATACTTATAACATAAAAACATCTTATTGTGCTGGCTAAGGGAGGTCAACACTGCCCTTAAGTGAGATCATCACTCCTAATCTACGTTATCCCCGGGGTATATGTAGTTAACTTTTGGCCAAAACGCGTCTTAGCAGAGCAACTCTAACCTCGATACTGTCCTCTGTGGAGCAACAGCTCACACCAGGATAATCATATACTGAGTCCAGTTCCCCTCAAGGTTTTCTTATGCGTCACACATCATAACTTATATGGGGAACAGCTCACACCAAGATAGCTCATACCTTGAGTCCAGTTCCAAGGAACAGCTCAGACCAAGATAATTCATATCTTGAGTCCAGTTCCTAACTTTTCTTTAGGGGAAACAGCTCACGCCATCTTTGCATCCAGTTTCCAGGAACAGCTCACACCAAGATAACTCATATCTTGAGTCCAGTTTCTACCCTCTGGCCAATTGCCTTGCACTTTCTTAGCCTTTAAGATCATATTTCGTATCTCTTTTTCAAATGCTTACTTTGTTGAAACTTACTATTTAAATAAAACGATCATAACCTTTTGAATGTTTGTAGTTTACTCGTTTTTGGCTTAAAACTTCTTATAGACGACATAAGTTTGCCAATTCATAAATCGACTTCGTAAATAGCTTAAAAACTTTTCAGAATCGTAATAAGTTTGCTAAGATGTAAACCAACTTCGCTTCAAACTTAAAAGCTTCTTATAAACGTAATACGTTTACTGAATTGTGAAACGACTTAGTTTCTAACTTGAATACCTCGTACGAACATAATGAGTTGGCTAAATCATAAAACGACTTCGTTTCTAGCTTAAAAGCTTCGTGTAAACGTATTAGGCTTGCTAAATCGTAAAACGACTTCGTTTTCATCTCGAAAGCTTCGTTCAAACGTGTTAGGTTTGCTAAATCGTAAAATGACTTCTTTTTTAACTTAAAAGCTTCGTATCGACGTAACATGGCTACTAACTCGCAAAACGACTTCGTCTTTAACTTAAGAAACTTCTTATAGACGTAAAACGTTTGCTAGTTTGTAAAACAACTCCATTTCTCACTTAAAAGCTTCGTATAAATGTAATACATTTATCAACTCGTAAAATGACTTCCTTTTAAACTTAAAAGCTTCTTATAAAGGCAATAAGTTGGTTAATGCTTAAAATGACTTCACTTTAAACTTAAAAGTTTCTTATAAGTGTAACACGTTTACTAAATCGTAAAACGACTTAGTTTCTAACTTGAATGCTTCGTATAAGTGAAATAAGTTTACTAAATCGTAAAACGACTTCGTTTTTAACTAAAAGGCTTTTTATAAACGTAATAAGGTTGCCTAATTATAAAACGACTTTGTTTCTAACTTGAAAGCTTCGTATAAGCGTAATAGGGTTCCTAAATCATAAAAACGACTTCGTTTCTAACTAAAAGGCTTCTTATGAATATAAAATGATTGCTAACTCATAACAACGACTTCACTTTTTAGCTTAAAAGCTTCTTTTAAACGTAATACGTTTGCTAAATCGTAGATCCAAACTCGATGGAGACTTAAGGAAGCAAAATGCATGCAAATAAGCTAAGCTTCATAATTAGCACCTTAAGGTGCTCTTCTTCGAGTCGTTTAAATCCTTTTAAACTTAAGGAGAAGTCGTATACAAACCAAAGCCTTAAGCATGTTGAAATCCACTTTTAGTTCACTTTTTAAACTTCCTAAACCTATCGCTATTCAGTCGAGTCACTAACTGAGTAATTCGATGATTTAGGATTTCTTATAGGCTACAAACATTTTCATAAACTACCAAACAATTGGTAAGTACTTTGAAGCATTCGAAATCATGAAAACATGCATTTAATAATCTTTCTTAAATATGTTTGCATTTCGAAAGTTATTCACTTAATGTCACTTAGCACATTGAAGGAAAAGAGGTTCACATATAGCACATTCATACACATCATATCACCATCCATTAAGCCACACATGGCCTCGCAATCCACACGATTGTGGCAATTCACAACCCTATCTCCCTCCTCACACAGCACCAACCACAAGATCCTCGAACCACTCAATAGTTTCACCTCAAGCCATCCAACTACCAAGTTCGGTTTAATATTGGCATATACAAACCAACAGTACATAGAACGATCATATATAGGCATTACATTCATGCTCGATAACAACGTAGTGTTTAAGTGAACCAATTGATGTAATCGAAACTTTAAAACTACAGTCTGCCCCTTTTAGTTCACTAACCGATAGCCATGAGCATAATACTGCATTGAGATAACTACGAATAGACCATTAACATGCCTAAACTGATGTAACCATGACCTTTAGGTATAATTCAGTTCATTCCACAATTACTTCAATTAACCTCTTCAAGCTTCAAAACTGAGTTCGAACTTATAAATTATTAGAATCACAGCGCTATGCTAACATTCTGTTTATTAAACATTTCTCTACTATCTGGTTATTAACATTCAGCCTCAATTCGACATTAAAATGACCCAAATTAGTACCATGTTCGTAATTCCTCAACTTCAATTCTAAATTTACCCAAAATGATTTCTAAACTTGGAATTAACATGCATCAACTAAATTTAGCTAAAATCATTGAAATTAATAGTAATTTAGGAGGAAAGGAACCCTCACATTGAATTGATGATCGTTCGAAGCTGCCGGCTCGGTTCTAGGGGATTGAACAGCAGCAATCCTTCGGCTCTTGCTCACCACGCACGTCAGTCCCTTACTCACGCCCAAGCTTCACCAAATTCGAACCCTGGGGTACGCGTTCGGGCCCCGATTCGTCGCCCAGAGCCGCCGTAAATGTGTTTGGTTTGCTCGAAATTCTGCCCAGATTTGCGCCCAACAGTAGCTAACTTGCAGGGGAAGTAGAATGGGTGAGTTTTGCAGGTAGGAGGTGGCGAAAATCCTTTGGTTTTGAGCTTAAAGGTCACGTTAATGGAGGAGGAGATGAGGAGGAAGAGTCGAGCAGTAGAGAAAGAGAGGAGAGAGAGTGTATGGGGGGGAATCGCGGCCGCAACAAGAAGGAAGAGGGGGATGTGTCGTGCAAAATGTCCAAAATGTCCCTCCCTCTATTTTTTGTCTCAAGCTGATTCATATTCAATGCCGCTAGTCTAGTTCGTAACCTAAATTCTAAACCCAAATCGATAACATAATGCTTCATCGATTACTCGATTCCAAATACAGCCAGGTTCAATTAAATAACATCGAACTGCTTCTAAGGTTGACAACCTAATTACATTCGGGTTCCTATTCGATGTAGTACTTGTTAAAAACCGGTAATAACGCTTATTAAAAATTATTGAATGATTTTCAAAACTAATAACAATGATATTATTACTGGCGATAAAAATATTCTTTTTAATAAAATCAATGCTCACATAGGACTTAGAAAATAATTTTAGCTCATATCGCTAATAAAATAGAGTTTTTATAACGCAAAAAGGAATCATGAACAATTCGACAGAATATGAAGTACGCGAGCCTTACGCTCTCCCCCCTTTAAAAGAATTTCGTCCTCGAAATTGCTCACTTGGAGGAATTAATGGGTGTACTTCATCCGCATCTCTTTCACAATCCAAGTCACTTTACGCTTAGTTATTCATTCGGCCTTCACCATAGCATCCCATCCTTGGATTCCTTCTCGAACCAAATCATCAAGGAGCGCTCTTCCTCGTACTATAACGACTCGATCTCAACAAGTATGATCGGTATAGCAAATAGTTTTTAAGGAAGAACCTATGAAATGTTGCACACGCATCTCATGAGGTTTACTAACAAGTTCCTTCGCAATCCAAGAATGACAAGCGGGCGAGCAGTACTTGAATGACAGGATGGGGGTATAAAGTTGGTTATCAAGAGAATACCTGACCATGTGTTGGCAGGGTCCCAAGTCTCTTTTCCCTTCTAGCTAAGCATCTGACAGCTGGTTTGTGGCTTCTGGTTGCTTTTACTGTCCCCTGAGGGAGTGCCAATGGTTAGGCGATCTCGTTGCACCACTGGCTTGATTCCCATTCCGGATCTTTGAGTGTGACCCCGACTATTCCATGTGACCCTTGGGCAATTAGTGGCTTTGTGACCCATATCACCACATTCAAAACATGAGCCCGTAAAGCTTCTACATGGGCCAGGGTGCTGACGTCTACACTGGCCATAGGTTTTCCTTGGTTTCCATTAGACGGCTTGCTTTCCCTTATCCTGTTTTACCTCAGATTTAAACCTTCTAAAGTTTCTGCTTCCTTGGGAATTGGATTCTCCAGGGCCAATTTCCCTCTTTACTCGGCCTTTTTCTTTGTTTTCAATCTTGGTCTCATCTATAATACAGGCCGCTTTCACAGCCCTCTGGTATATTTCTTGGAGGTTGGTATATGCGTACCCTACTATTATCTGCTTTATTTCTCCTTTTAATCCCTGTTCGAAGTGGTTCATTCCTATTTCTTCGGTGGCCACCTGATTTGGGGCAAACTGGCTCAGCTCATTGAACTTCACTGCATATTCCATCACGCTCATTTCTCCTTGTTTCAAGCATAAAAACTCCCGTTCTTTAACCCTCCTTACCATTCGAGGGTAATATTGAGCGTCCATTAAAACACGTTCTAGGTTAGCACCAGTTCACCTACCCTAGGTTTCATTGTTCCCCACCAGAATTCAGCTTCTTTTTCAAATTGGCAAACAGCTAGGTGCACCTTGAACCTCTCAGGGCACTCCATGATCTCAAATAAGTTTTCCATTCTCCGAAGCCACTCCTCATATACCATAGGGTCAGTTCCACCTTCAAAGTTGGGAGGCTTAAGCCTATTAAATTGACATATCATCTCCATGGCGGTTGGTTCTAGTATGAGTTCGTGTCGAGGAGGCATCTATCATACAATTACACAAGGAATCACTTAGTTCTAATTTCAACTAGGATGAACTTCCTTGGTTAATGAGATGATTCGCAAATGGCGAGGGTTGTTATGAATAGCCCCAGGTCTAGTTCAGTTCAACCTTCATATAGCCATACGCGTCTATCACATCTTATCCAAAGGGAATACACATGCATGCTTACACAAACTAGTGAGTCTATAACGCTTGGTTAGCACCAAGTGCACTTATTTCGTTGAGTACTGATAGTGTGAGTTAGGAGTCACGGGAGATCTCATCATCCTAGTAGTCCATGATTTAAGGAAAATAAACTAAAAGGGTTCACATTCTAACATACGGCTCACATTTATCCGATTGGCTTAAGCAGACCTCACAGAAGTCAATTAATCAAGTCACCTGGCATATTGGGAATGTATTTGCATCAATGGTGCACCCACAAAGTCACTTCAAGGTGGGGGAAAAGCTACTTAGCTCTTATACTAACGCATAACTTGCCCCCCTTAGTCAATTGACTTACTCGAGCCACATATAAGTCACAAATGTCCACACTATAAGGCATACTTGCACACAAAGGAGGCATATGTCACATAATCACAGAGTACTCGTAGATGACTAGATGAAATGCAAGACTCAGGTCGAGGCCTATGGTCGCAGGACCTTTGCTCAGATACTATCAATGTAACACCCCCAGCCCCTAGGGCCGGAAGCGTTACGTTGTCTTACTTCTTACGTAATTTCTGGGGTGAAACGGACAGAGTTTCCCCTAAAAATTGACCGTTTTTAGGCTAAAAGCCTTACAATAATCCCCTGCAAATTAACGGAAGTGCATAACATTTAAAAGAAGCTCAATAGTCACACGCCGGAGTTCATAACTCAACGAGCCACCCGCTCGGAGTACACCAAACGGAATAGTTCTTTAATACATGAAAAGTAAAAGATACAATTCAACGGTCTAGACAATCGGAGTACTAGGGTTTACATCCCAAAACACAGCTAATTTCAAATAAAGATGTCAAACTAATCAGATGGTTAGCTCACACGGCCGTAAAAAGCGACTCATAAACAATATGCATTTTATGAGCTAGAAAACTTAGTTTACAACAATGACAAACTAGGAATACGTTACATCACATCGTTAAACACACGAATCTACTTCTATATGGCACACATGACTCTCTTTCAAGTAGGGGCAGACTCCAGCTCGCGTAAGTAGCTTAACTTCCACCTGTCATAACAAAAGCCTCGGGAAAAGAGGGAAAAAGTAATGGGATGAGCAACCACACGCTCAGTGAGAATTCCCCTACTCCCTGAAACCCAAAGCAGTTGCAGGCAATAATACAAATAATAGCCACGTATCACGTATTCATACTTTACTATCATATTAGGCAATCAAAATCCCCAAGGAAAGATCACAACCCTTAAAGCTTCATTCTGACCCCTCAACTCGATCCTAGGTCCTTAATGACCAAACTTCCTTTCTAACAAGCATTCAAACACTTAATCAAGTAGCACAACGATGAATATGATGCTTTCAAACACACTTGTGAAAACATACTGACTCTCATTATATGCCAAGAACTTATAAGTCATCCAAACTTCCTTAAAAATTACAACTTTTCTAAAAAACTCATGAGACACCCAAATTGGTAAGAAGAGCTTTGCAAGAAACATTCTTTCTTTAGAAATGCACCATTAAAAAATTAAATGTTCATTGCATTGCTAGGATGTAACCAACTACACTTGAAATTCATGTGAATTATATTCAAAATACATTCATAAAATATATGCAAGTTACGTGCATTTGAAAGCTTTCTTATCTTTTTAAAAACGCCTTACTTGGCCTCTTGAGGCTCGTATTCCTTTTAAAATAACTTCTTTCCTTTCTGAACTGCTTAGAATGGCAAATTGCCAAATTTCCTATTTATTAGGAGCATACTTATAACATAAAAACATCTTATTGTGCTGGCTAGGAGAGGTCAACACTGCCCTTAAGTGAGATCATCACTCCTAATCTACGTTATCCCTGGGGTATACGTGGCCAAAACGCGTCTTAGCAGAGCAACTCTAACCTCGATACTGTCGTATGTGAGGCAACAGCTCACACCAGGATAATCATATCCTAAGTCCAGTCCCCCTCAAGGTTTTCTTATACGTCACACATCATAACTTATCTGGGGAACAGCTCACACCAAGATAGCTCATACCTTGAGTCTAGTTCTCAGGAACAGCTCACACCAAGATAATTCATATCTTGAGTCCTGTTCCTAACTTTTCTTTAGGGGAAACAGCTCACGCCATCTTTGCGTCCAGTTTCCAGGAGCAGCTCACACCAAGATAACTCATATCTTGAGTCCAGTTTCTACCCTCTGGCCAATTGCCTAGCACTTTCTTAGCCTTTAAGATCATATTTCATATCTCTTTTTCAAATGCTTACTTTGTTGAAACTTACTTTTTAAATAAAATGATCATAACCTTTTGAATGTTTTTAGTTTACTCATTTTTGGCTTAAAACTTCTTATAGACGACATAAGTTTGCCAATTCATAAATCGACTTCGTAAATAGCTTAAAAACTTTTCAGAATCGTAATAAGTTTGCTAAGATGTAAACCAACTTCGCTTTAAACTTAAAAGCTTCTTATAAACGCAATACGTTTACTGAATTGTAAAACGACTTAGTTTCTAACTTGAATACCTCGTACGAACATAATGAGTTGGCTAAATCATAAAACGACTTCGTTTCTAGCTTAAAAGCTTCGCGTAAACGTATTAGGTTTGCTAAATCGTAAAACAACTTCGTTTTCATCTCGAAAGCTTCGTTCAAACGTGTTAGGTTTGCTAAATCGTAAAATGACTTCTTTTTTAACTTAAAAGCTTCGTATAGACGTAACACGGCTACTAACTCGCAAAACGACTTCGTTTTTAACTTAAGAAACTTCTTATAGACGTAAAACGTTTACTAGTTTGTAAAACGACTCCATTTCTCACTTAAAAGCTTCGTATAAACGTAATACATTTATCAACTCGTAAAACGACTTTCTTTTAAACTTAAAAGCTTCTTATAAAGGCAATAAGTTGGTTAATGCTTAAAACGACTTCACTTTAGACTTAAAAGTTTCTTATAAACGTAACACGTTTACTAAATCGTAAAACGACTTAGTTTCTAACTTGAATGCTTCATTTAAATATAATAAGTTTACTAAATCGTTAAACGACTTCGTTTTTAACTAAAAGGCTTTTTATAAACGTAATAAGGTTGCTTAATCATAAAACGACTTTGTTTCTAACTTGAAAGCTTCGTATAAGCGTAATAGGGTTCCTAAATCATAAAAATGACTTCGTTTCTAACTAAGAGGCTTCTTATAAATATAAAACGATTGCTAACTCATAAAAATGACATCACTTTTTAGCTTAAAAGCTTCTTTAAAACGTAATATGTTTGCTAAACCCTAGATCCGAACTCGATAGAGACTTGAGTAAGCAAACGCATGCAAATAAGCTAAGATTCATAATTAGCACCTTAAGGTGCTCTTCTTCGGGTCATTTAAATCCTTTTAAACTTAAGGGGAAGTCGTATACAAACCAAAGCCTTAAGTATGTTGAAATCCACTTTTAGTTCACTTTTTAAACTTCCTAAACCTATCGACTTTTCAGTCGAGTCACTAACTGAGTAGTTCGACGATTTAGGATTTCTTATAGGCTACAAATATTTTCATAAACTACCAAACAATTGGTAAGTACTTTGAAGCATTCGAAATCATGATAACATGCATTTAATAATCTTTCTTAAATATGTCTGCATTTCGAAAGTTATTCACTTAATGTCACTTAGCACATTGAAGGAAAAGAGGTTCACACATAGCACATTCATACACTTCATATCACTATTCATTAAGCCACACATGGCCTCGCAATCCACACGATTGCGGCAATTCACAACCTTAACTCCCTCCTCACACAGCACCGATCACAAGATCCTCGAACCACTCAATAGTTTCACCTCAAGCCATCCAACTACCAAGCTCGGTTTAATATTGGCGTATACAAATGAACAGTACATAGAACGATCATATATAGGCATTACATTCATGCCTGATAACAACGTAGTATTTAAGTGAACCAATTGATGTAAGCGAAACTTTAAAACTACACTCTGCCCCTTTTAGTTCGCTAACCGATAGCCATAAGAATAATACTTCATTGAGATAACTACGAATAGACCATTAACATGCCTAAACTGATGTAACCAAAACCTTTAAATATAATTCAGTTCATTCCACAATTACTTCAATTAACCTCCTTAAGCTTCAAAACTGAGTTCGAACTTATAAATTGTTAGAATCACAACGCTATGCTAACATTATGTTCATTAAACATTTCTCTATTGCCTGGTTATTAATATTCAGCCTCAATTCGACATTCAAATGACCCAAATCACTACCACGTTCGTAATTCCTCAACTTTAATTCTAAATTTACCCAAACTGATTTCTAAACTTGGAATTAACATGCATCAACTAAATTTATCTAAAATCATTGAAATTAATAGTGATTTAGGAGGAAAAGAACCCTCACATTGAATTGATGATCGTTCGAAGCTGCCGGCACAGTTCTAGGGGATCGAACAGCACCAATCCTTCGGCTCTTGCTCACCACGCACGTCAGTCCCTTACTCACGCCCAAACTTCACCAAATTCGAACCCTGGGGTATGCATTCGGGCCCCAATTCGTCGTCCAGAGCCGCCGTAAATGTGTTTGGTTTGCTCAGAATTCTGCCCAGATTTGCGCCCAACGGTGGCTAACTTGTAGGGGAGGTCGAATGGGTGAGTTTCATAGGTAGGTGGTGGCGAAAATCCTCTGGATTTGAGCTTGAAGGTCGCGTTAATAATGGAGGAGAGGAGGAGGAAGAGTCGAGCAGCAGAGAAAGAGAGGAGAGAGAGTGCATCGGGGGGGGGAATCGCGGCCGCAACGAGAAGGAAGAGAGGGATGTGTCATGCAAAATGTCCAAAATGTCCCTCCTTCTATTTTTTGTCTCAAGCTGATTCATATTCAATGTCGCTAGTCTAGTTCGTAACCTAGATTCTAAACCCAAATCGATAACATAATACTTCATCGATTACTCGATCCTAAATACAGCCAGGTTCAATTAAATAACATCGAACTGCTTCTAAGGTTGACAGCCTAATCGCATTCGGGTTCCTATTCGATTTAGGACTCGTTAAGAACCGGTAATAACGCTTATTAAAAATTGTTGAATGATTTTCAAAACTAATAACAATGATATTATTACCGGGCGATAAAAATATTCTTTTTAATAAAATCAATGCTCACATAGGACTTAGAAAATAATTTTAGCTCATATCGCTAATAAAACAAAGTTTTTATAACGCAAAAAGGCATCAAGAACAATTCGACGGAATATAAAGTACGCGGGCCTTACACATATATATATATATATATATATATATATATATCTATATATATATATATATATATATGTACATGTGTGTGTGTGTGTGTATATATATATATATATATTATGACACCTTGAATTTGTACTTCATTCTTTGTTACTAATATTAACCTATGTGGCAGCGGAAAGCCTAAATAGGGTGTTACCGTCATATTTCCTTCTTGGAAATACCAGGCTGAGTATCAATCAAAACATTAAAGCAAAAGGTTCTTCGAATAATACCTCAGTTTAGAAATTCCAACCCCAATTATGGCAACGACTAAGCTAAAATGAAATCAATTACATGTTCTTTCCCAAAACAAACTACTTTAATCCAAACTATAACTTAAACAACAGAGCCTCGCTCTAACTTTAGGTCCCCATTCCTATGTGTATGCACTTTACCTGAAAACAAAACATTTCATAAAAATGAGATTGACTCAGTAGCAGTTGCCCCTAGCAGCAAAGGTATGCACACAAATTCGTTTTAAAACATTTTAGGGGTGGGGGAAACACACAAGCAATTAAGGTGATCCATATTCTTACAGAAGCCCATATGTACTTCCCGTTCCCTTTTTTCAGCTTCAGTTTTTAAAGGGTGAGTGATCCCACTGGGTCTCATGGCCTACTCTTAGGTCAAGAGCAGTCGCTTAACTATAACCTGCTTTATCGTGACTCGGACAGTTATCGCTTAACTAACCCTAGCCTACCGCCTCAATGGACGGTTACCGCTAACTAGCCCACGCCCGTCCGTAAGGAGACACATGGCCACTCACATGTATGCACTATCCCCGGGGCAGGCTAAAGGCCTTCGAAACACAAAAGAAATCAATTTCCTCAATCTCACCCATTTAGTCGGTCATTACATGCTTAAAATTAATAATGCCCTTTATAGTCTGCATACCCTGGCCAAACCCAACCCATTCTTATCTCAGATATCCAATTTTGTTTGGCAACTTGACCACCTCAAGCCCACGCATTCACTGATTTTGTAAAACAATGTAGTTGCAAATCATAAAGAGAAATCGCATCACACACACCCAGTACAAATATCAAACCTTCACACAACACATTCTAATAATCCTTCAAATGTAACACAAATTCACATTTTTAAAGCACATTTGGGAAAAGGTTAGGCATGCTTGTTACCTGGCAGTCCGTAACTTACGGGCTCAGTTTCCCTTAGCTCGGCCTAGATATCCGCACCTGGATTTGAACAACACCCGTATTTTAGTCCCCAAACTATACGACCACATCTCAACCCTATTCTTAGTCTAAATTAATTTTCTCATGATTTTTAGATCACTTTAGGAATTTCCAGTTGTAGTCAGTCCCGGTTCTAGTTTTAGTCAGAATCTGGACTCAACTTCCAGAGTCCATATCTCGAGTTCCCAACGTCAAAACTCACGGTTCTTGTCCATTTTGGAAAGATCAGTCCGTCCCCTAAAATTCCTACGTTTAGTGTTTTCCCAAACTCTGTCCAACACTGGGTCAATTTTCTCAAAGAACTAGCGTTATCATGAGCTGCCTAGATCCGGGTAGCCCTTGATAAATCGCTCATAACTCACCCAATACAACTCTGATTCCCTAGATTCAAAAACCCAAATACTCAAGACATTCTAACTATCTACCATAAATATTTCATGATTTTTGGACGACTATACCGTCACGGATGAAATTTTAAAAATGAGTTGTTCTAGTCTCCAATCAAGGGCATTCTGCCTGATTATTCTACTTAAAAAAGGGGTCTTTTTAGCTCAAATTTGCACCATGTCGAGTCACACATCTACTCACATACATCCTATCAATTTCTAAGCGCTCACCAACTCAAATCAAGCCAAAGATCGAAACTTTATTTAACGAAAAACAAAAACGTCACCAAAAACTTACCATGAGTCGGTTTTTGAAAAGAGGTGATGGAGTCCCTTCCTACTCCCAAATCCAAGGCTGAAAATTTAAACTTCATGTTAGAAAAACCATAATTGATCATGGGGCCGCAAAGATTTTAAAACGAGAAGAAATTTCAAGCTTTGATGCATGGGGTGCATGGGTGTAGGGTTTAGCACCCATACATCATCACTCGCCCTACAACAAGGGGGGAATGGTGGTGGTGCTCGGCGGTGCTGGCGATTGGGCGATGCAACGGCGGTGGGAGGGTGAGTACGAGAGGGAGCAGCAAGAGAGGGAGCATGAAGGAGGAGAGAGAGAGTGGCAAGCTAGAGAGAGAGAGCATGAAGAGAGACAGAGAGTGTGTGTGGGGCGAGGGGTGGCTTCCACTAGGGTGTAGGTGAAGGGGGGCTCAGCTTGGCTAGGGCTTCGGTGGGGGGGCCGTGTGGGCTAGGGAGAGAGGGAGGGGAGTTAGAGTGGGGGAAGGACACTTAGGGTTAGGGTAATTTGGGAGGGAAAAGTAATAAATTTCAAAAATAAAAGTTGGAGGGAAAGGTAAATAATTTTAACAAAATAAAAGTAAAGAAAATCCTAAGGTAAATAATTTTAGCAAAATAAAAGTAAAGAAAATTCCCTTTTTTTTTTCAAGCTTGGCTTGATTTAGATCATAAGTCTTAGGTCGGTCCATAACAACAGTAATTCGACCCGCAATTGAATTTTCGGGGTTTTACATACTACCTCACTTAAGAAAATTTCGTCTCCAAAACTTAAATGAATTGCGACATACTCTATCATTATGAAAATGAATTTCTGGAATTTTACATGCTACTCCATTTAAGAAAGTTTCATCCCCGAAACTTATACGCACTTGATGAAAACAAGTGAGGGTATTTGTCTTGCATCCCTCGCTTTGGTTCCCAGGTTGCTTCTGACATCTCGTGGTTGGCCCAGAGGACTTTCACCAAAGGCATTATTTTTCTACGGAGTTGCTTCTCCCTCCGGTCTAGAATTTGCACAAGTTGCTCCTCATACGATAGATCTTCCTGGAGCTGTATGGGGTCGGGCTCCATTATATGGGAGGGATTCGGGATATACTTTCGTAGTTGAGGCACGTGAAACACATTATGCACCCTGGGAAGCTCTGGTGGTAGTTCTAAGCAATACGCTACTTCTCCAACTCTTTGTATAACTAGGTATGGCCCGATGTACCTTTGGCTAAGCTTTCCTGCTATACCGAATTGTGTGATTCCCTTGGTTGGGGATACTTTAAGCAATACCTAATCTCCCACTTGAAATTCTAAGGGCCTACGTCTTCGGTCGGCGTAACTCTTCTGGCGACTCTGAGCAGCTCTCATCCGTTCCTAAATCTCATGAATCTTATCCGTGGTAGCTTGAATCAATTCAGGTCCAATAGTCAGGGGCTCATCGATTTCTTGCCAGAAAAGCGGAGTTTGCACCTTCGTCTATATAGCGCGTCGTACAAGGTCATCCCAATACTCGCATGATAACTATTGTTGTAGGAGAACTCGATTAGTGCCAGCTGTTTGTCCCACGCTTTCTTGAAGTCCGGGGCTTAAGCTCTCAGCATGTCTTCTAGTGTTTGAATGGTTCACTCCGTTTGCCCGTCCGTAGCTAGATGAAAAGCAGTAGTGGAATGTAGCAATGTTCTAAACGCCTCTTGCAACTTCGATCAAAAACCTTACTGAAACCTAGTGTCTCGATCCGACACTATGGAGTTGGGTACTCCGTGTAGTCTAACAATCTCCTCAAGACATGCTCAGGCTAGCTGGTCTAGAGTCCAGGTATTCCTCATGGCTATGAAATGTGTCATTTTAGTGAGCCTATCCAATATTACCCAGATTGTGTTATTCTTCCTCTGAGTCAGAGGTAAGCCTACTACAAAATCCATGGATATCGAATCTCACTTCCACTCAGGGAAGTCCAACGGCTACAGAAGTCCTGTAGGCCACCGGTGTTTAATCTTCACTCTTTGGCATGTTAGGACTTTGCCACATAATCAGCTACCTCTTACATTATGTCGCTCCACCAGAATGTCTGCTTCAGATCCTTATAAAATTTATTTCCCGCTGGGTGTACAGAGTACGGAGTGTTGTGACCTTCATCCAAAATCTTCTTCTTAAGTCCTTCCACTGCGGGGACACACACTTGGTTGTGGAACCTTATAGTACCATCCTTATGGATCACAAACTCGGGCACTTTCCCCATCAATATCTCCTCACTAATCTGTTCCAGTTGAGGGTCCATAGCCTATGCTACACGAATATCCTCTATAGGGTTGGCTGTGCTTTCATAGCGTAGAGCATAGACTTGGCTTTCGGGGTGATTACATTAAGCTCCGTCATCCGAAACTCCTCGCATAAGTCAATAGGTAACTCCAACAGGCAATTCAATGCCAGGTACGGTCGGCAACTCATGGCATCTGCCACTACATTCGCCTTCCCTAGGTGATACTGAAAGTAGACGTCGTAGTCCTTTAAGAACTCCAACAACCTTGCCTCCCTTAGATTTAGGTCCTTTTATGATAAGAGCTATTTTAGACTCTGGTAGTCAGTGAAAACCTTATAATGTACCCCATACAGATAATGCCCCCAAATCTTTTGGGCGAACACGATAGCTGCAAACTCTAAATCGTGATTTGGGTAGTTCTATCCGTGAGTCTTTAGTTGTCACGAGGCATAAGCCATGACACAATCCTCTTGCATCAGCATGCATCCCAGTCCACTTCTAGACGCATCGTTATACACCACAAAGTCCTTATCAGTGGTGGGTAAGACCAACATAGGCACACTCGTCAATCTTTTCTTAAGTTCTTGGAAGGCTTCCTCGCAACGCTCCGTCCATTCATACTTATTAACCTTCCTTGTCAAATCGGTGAGCAGGATGGTGATCTTTGAGAAGTTTTGCACAAACCTACAATAGTACCCTGGCAAGCCTAACGAACTCCTCACTTTCGTACGGTTCTTAGGGGTCGGCCACTTTGTTATGGCTTCTATCTTCTGAGGGTCCACAGACACTCCCTAATTAGACACTACATGCCCTAAAAATTCCACTTGCCCCAACCAAAACTCACACTTTATCAACTTGGCATACAACGCATTCTTCCTCAGAACCTCTAGAATGGTCCCCAAGTGTTGGGTATATTCGTCTGGAGTTGTGGAGTAAACCAACATACCATCTATAAAAACCAGCAGCAAACTGGTGCAGGTAAGGTTTGAAGGCTCCATTCATACGATCCATGAACATTGCTAGGGCATTTGTGAGCCCAAAAGGGCATCAGTACAAACTCATAATGCCCATAGCGGGTACGGAACACAGTTTTAGGTATGTCTTCATCCTTGATCCGGAGTTGATGGTATCCCAAATGAAGGGTAACTATTCTTGACCGTTATCTTGTTCAATTTCCTATAGTTTATGCACAACCTCAGGGTTCTATCCTTCTTTTTCACGAATAATACCGGGGATCCCCATGGAGACGTAGTAGGTTAGATATACCCCTTTTCTAATAGCTCATCTAGCTGTGCCTTTAACTCTTTAAGTTCTGCTGGTGCCATTTAATAGGGTGCCTTAGAGACGGGGGTGGCTCTGGATATCAGACCAATACACAACTCCACTTCTCTAAGGCATGGCATACCAGGAATCTCCTCTAAGAACACATCCAGGAATTCCCGCACCACTGGAATGTCTTTGAGAGAGGATTTAGTAGCCTTGGTTACATTACATAAGAACCCCTCGCATCCTCTTCCTAACAACTTACGGGCTTTCATTATGGTAATCAGCTTTACTCCAGGTCTTGAGACCTTCCCTTTGTACTACATTCTTCTCATTAGGCCCCTTTAGGGTGATTCTTTATTTTGGATAGTCTAACTTAACTTGATATTTTGCTAACCAATCCATCCCTAGGATGATCCCAAAATCAGTCAACTCGAACCTATATAAGTTGGCTAGGAACTCGTGCTTATACATCCTAATAGGGCAATCCTCGTATAATTCCTCGCACTTCATAGTCTTCCTATTAAGGAGAATCACAAATAGTAGAGGGGGTGTATGGGTTGGAACTAACCCTAGTGTCTCAACTAGTTTAACAGGATTAAAAGAGTGCATAGCATCCGAATCAAACAAGACATCTACTGGTTGAGCCTGGATAGAGAATGTACCGCTAACGGCATTCAGAGCATCCTCTACTTCCTCCTGGCGTATAGCATAAACCTTACCCCCGGTGTTTTGCGGTGGTTGGTTGGGAGGTCGAGCCTGGTTCTGCTGGGATGCTCGGCCCTGATGATTTGGGTTGGTCGCCTACCGACCCCTATTCTAATGCTGCTGCTAGGGCTGCTATCCCCCGTGACTCTACCCCGCTGCGAGTGGGGGATGTGGGCAATCCCGTATCTGATGTTGAGGACTCCCACAATGATAGCACTTCTTAGTCGAGTGGCATTCTCAAGGGTAGTGTCCCAGCTTACCACTGGCATTGCAGATCACCCTCGGCCGAGTGTTAGGGTGTTGGCCTCCATGTGCATTTTTGTTGGGGCAGGGTTTCCTGGGAGGCCTCTTGAACGGACCTTGTGGGTGGAAGTTCTCTCATTAATCCCCTTTCCTCTTGATTCTGCACTGTTCGTTGAAGTAGTTTCTTCTTTCCCTTATCGCCCTTTCCACGTTTACCACGGCGTCGTACATATCCATATACGAGGTGTATTGGCGCACTGAAATTCTCCCCTTAATACCAGGGTTAAGCCCATCTTCAAAGCTATTCATCTTCAGCCTCTTATCAGCCACAAAGGCTGGAGCAAAGCGGGAGAGCTCGATGAATTCGGAGGCATACTCCAGCACACTCATTCTCCATTGCTGCAGCTATATGAACTTATTCTCTTTTGCCTTCTGAAGGAACATAGGGTAGAAATGGTCCTTGATCAACTCCTTGAACCTCCTCCAATAGAACCCAGGCTCGTGTTGTCTCTCGAGCACAGTGGCCCACCATACATCGGCCGTGTCCTTTAGGTAGAACACAATAAAGCTCAACTTTCACGCCTCAGGGCATTGGAGAGCATCGAACAACTTCTCCATGCCACGGATCCAATCCTCAAAGGCCTAGGGGACAGGGGTGCTTTCGTAGATGGGTGGATTATGACTCGCGAACCTCTTGAACATATATGAGTTGTCCTCCTCGACCTTCTTCTCCTTGACCTCTATCAGCTTCTGTAGGTGCTCATTCTATCGCTACAGCTAGTTTTTTATTTCTGCAGTAGCTCCAGCAGTAGGAGGTTAGTAAACTCTGCTCCTGTAGGTAGGTTGGTTTCATCCACCTAACTACGAGACCCATTCTTATTCCTGGGGTGGAGGGCTTCTAACCATTCCCTAAAGCTAGACATAGGAATCTCTAAGTTCACAGGGGTCCTTGAAATAGGGTGGGGCCCGATCCGAGATTAATCATTGTTTCCTGCCATTCTGTTCGGGAAATAAGTCAAGTTTAGTTTCTCTCCTAATACTTCGCGAAACACGTACTACTATAGTTCAATATGACATTGTATACTACTGCATCATACAGAAACTTAACATAGGCTTTTGTTCACAGTCATATCAACTTTGCCACGCTCACGTGGTCTAGTCACTTCGTCATATGTCTCGTGCACATCATATTGGCGTCACATTCATAGAGCTCACATAATTCATAGATAACGAATATTAGCATCCAGAGAACTTAGAAAGGCTCAATTGCATAGATTTAAAACCATAAACATTCCACACCAATATTTTTCATTAAATAAATGCTCGATAAGTTTATTAGCTCATAGAGGCTTAACAAAAGAACAGAAAGGTAAGCTAAATAGCATAGTCCTCGAAAGCAAAACTTTTAATCAGCTACTCGTATCTACTAGCCAGCGGCATCCATTAGGTAGGTACCATGACATATTCTACCACATCTGCCCTGCTTCCAGCAGGTAACCTCAGGCTCCAGCTCCTTCGGGTCCTTATCCTGTAGGGCTCCTCCTCGGGTTCCTCGTCTTCTAGATGCTCTTCCTCGAGTTCCTCATCAGGGTCTTTCCTCGGGTCCTCCTCCTCCATAGGCTTCTCCTCAGGGTCTTCCTCGAGGTCCTCAGGTTCGTACTCAACTGACGGCTCCTCTCTAGGGTCCCCCTCCTCGATGCTCTCCTCTCCCAGTTCCTTGTCCACTGGCCCGTTTTCTCCTACCAACTCCTCATCTGCAGTATCCTCCTCAGCTGGTGGTGGTAGGGTGTCGTCCTCAGTGTCAGGGGTAGGGCGTTCATCATAGGGACCTACATCTATGAGGCGGTTCACTAGCCCATTCAAATCCAACCCGATAGGCTCCCATTCACACAAACAATGTCCACTAGCAAAATAGAATGGCCTATTCTCAGGGTGAAGCTCCTTAACCCTATAAAGCCACGGTGGGTCACTTGAAAGAGTAAAAAGAAAGAATAGGGCCTAGTTGTGATCAAATCTCAAGCAGTCATTTGGGATCCCCATTAACCTCCCATGGATAAAAATCTCAGTCCGCTCTAAGTGGCTTTCCAAGCTAACTCCAGGCATCTTTCCTATCCTCTAATAACAGCAATGCCACCCCATACAACCATAATAATGAGGTCCATTCATCCTATACATTAATAGGTCCACATCAGCTACATGATCATAGATAAACAAGCATATGCAGGTGTGCCCCTTTTTCCCACCCCACACTCATGCTCCGAATAGCCCTTAGGTCTATAAGTTTTAGGATTTTTACTTTTTATTTCTGATTACAATCTTTTAGGCAGGTCTTCAGGTCAGTCAACCTGTGCTCCGATACCACTTTGTAACACCCTGAATTTCTACTTCATTCTTTATTACTAATATTAACTTATGTGGCAGCGGAAAACCTAAATGGCATGTTACCGCCGTATTTTCTTCGTAGAAATACCAGGTTGAGTATCAATCAAAAAATTAAAGCAAAAGATTCTTCAAATAATACCTTAGTTTAGGGATTCCAACCACAATTATGGCAACGACTAAGCTAAAACAAAATCCATTACAAGTTCTTTCCCAAAACAAAATACTTAGATCCAAACTATAACTTAAACAATGGAGCCACGCTCTAACTTTAGGTCCCCATTCCCATGCCCATGCACGTCACCTGAAAACAAAACATTTTACAAAAATGAGATAAACTCAATAAAAATCACCCCTAATAATAAAGGTACGCACACACATTCATTTTAAAACATTTTAGGGGTGGAGGAAACACACAAGCGATTCAGGTAATCCACACTCTTACAAAAGCCAATAAGTACTTCTCGTTCCCTTTTATTCAGCTTGAGCTTTCCAAAAGTGAGTGACCCTACTGGTTCTCATGGCCTGCTCTTAGGTTGAGAGCAGCCGCTTAACTGTATCCTGGCCCATCGTCACTTGGACGGTTACCGCTTAACTAACCCTGGCCTACTGCCTCAACGGATGGTTAATGCTAACCTGGAATGCGCCCGTCCATAAGGAGGCATGTGGCCGCTCACATGCATGCACTATACCCAGGGAAGGCTAAAGGCCTTCAAAACACAAGAGAAATTAACTTCCTCAATCTCACCCATTCAATCGGTCATTATATGCTTAAAATTAATAATGTCCTTTAGTCCGCATACTCAGTCCAAACCCGACCCATTCTGGACTCAGATATCGAATTTTATTTTGTAACTCGAGCACCTCAAACCCATGGATTCGCTGATTTTGTAAAACAATGTAGTTGTAAATCATAAAGAGAAATTGCATCACACACACCCAGTACAAACACCGAACCTTCACACAATGCATTCTAATAATCCTTTAAACGTAACACAATTCACATTTTCGAAGTACATTCGAGGAAGGGTTAGGGCATGCTTGTTACCTAGTAGTCTATAACTTACAGGCTCAGTTTCCCTTAGCTCGACCTAGATACAACTCGACAGATCACACATCCGAAGTACTGGGGTTTACATCCCAAAAGAAAATGTACAATTCCAGCTATAAGAAGAATGATAAATCAGATGGTCGGCTCACATGGCCTAACAGAGCGACTTCTAGACAATATGCAATACATGGCTTCAGTAACTAGCTCACATGCATTCAAGAACTTAATTTACATCACAATATGTTACTAAGCTCATGATTTAACTATAAAAGTATATACGTCTACTTCTAGGGCAGTAAGATAGGCTCCACCGGTTTACGTGAACCACTTTTGCCTATCACTTTAGGAACCTGGGAAAAAAGGGAAAAGATAGGGGATGAGCTACCACATGCTCAATGAATGACTCCTAACCCCTAGAAAATAATACAGTTGCACGTCGTACTTTAAGTACCACTTAGGCGCACAATCTGATATATATAATATCATATAATATGCATGTAGGGTCTTCCACATCTGTTGTCACCTCAATGACTTTTTCTAATACGACAGTAATCCTATACTCCTTCTAATTCAAGCTCAAGGTGCCTAACTTGCCTGACCTAAGTCTCTCATAGCTTATTAGCAGTAATTTCATGTTATTTCAACATAACATCACACAATGTGAACCTAACATCACATAACACGCGCGCAAGATTCATTAATAAGCTATCTCGTGCAACAATTCATGTATTGGATGAGATAGAACACGTAGTTCACATATAAGTACCGATTCAAGGAGTTTAAACAAATAATCACGTAAGACTTCTTTTTGCAATCGAGTAAGATTAATGCGTATCGCTTAAATCGATGGGAGTTCTTATAAAACCGTAATTATACACTTGGTAGATAATTGAAACTTAATAAAAACTCTTTTCAAGAAAATATGTACATTTTCAAATCTTTATACCAATATCACCCTCGAATAAGGCATTCACATCCTGTATTACGTACGAAATCATTTTCATAGGCATCGGAATCTCATATCTCTGCTAGGTACAGATGAAGCCGTCACTCACGTTTTATCGTACGAATGAGATCGTCACTCACAATTCATATTATCCTGTCAGGATCTTCCAGGGTTTCCACTTATGGGTCAACTCCCTGGGTAACATACTATCCCTGTCAAGGTCTTCTAGAGTTCCCAATTCTGGGTCTATCTCCCTAGGTATTAGGGTTCCCGAGAACCAGGCATTCTCCCTAATCATTATTCATGTAGCACCATTTTCCTAGTTGAAAATGTTTTAGATGCATTTCACCTCTAAATGTGTCTATATTAAAACTTTCATTGTATCACAGATAATGACATTCTCATTCTTATGAGGCTCGAAGCCTTAATGATTTCACATCGACTCAGAAAGCATAAAACCACTCATTTGGTAAAATATGCTTAAAATGAGTTAATCTTTGCATATTCATTCACTCTTCAAAATAGGTGGCATGGAAACTTGTTTTCACACGTTAATAATTGCATTCATACATGAATATCTCGATTTCTTTACATTTCAAATGCAATAGTGATTTCACAACACATTTTGCCTCAAAACTTGCATTGCATCACGTTAATGGCACTTTCACTCTCATGAAGACTAAACACCTTACTAGGTTCATTCAACTTTTGAAAAGCATATAACCATTCATCTTGTTACATTATGCTTCTAAATGAGTTAATGGCCAAATATACATTCATTTTTTAAAGGAAACGTCATTAAAACTTGACTTAAAAGCTTACATGACTACATGATGCACCCATGGAGGGCCAGCTAAAGGAGCATGAGCATGATCAATCCGTCAATCCAAGTCCACAAGAGATCAAGGCCACGGTTCAACTTGTCAAGGAATTCCAAGCTGCCCAAAATTCTGGTTCAGCCCGTGAAAAGGCTAAATTTTGTCAGCTTGTAACTTGAGTTCCAAGAAGGCGGGGGAGATGATGTTTGCACCAGATGAAAGCTTAAGAAGTCATGAATCCAAAAAATCAAGTTTCAAGTCATTTGGAGATCATTTGGTCAGTCAACTTTAACTCCAAAGTTAACTGCTCCAGATTCGTTACCAGCAGTGCCTGCTGAAGCAATTAACGAATGGATGAGCTACTCCCGCAACTAATTTGTGGGGTTTCTTAGCACCAAAATGTGTCATAAAATGTATCATTACTCCCTCTAAAATATGGTGCATTTTGTCCAGGGCATTTGCTATTAACCAGCCCCAAAGCTCATGAAACATCCTTTTAACCGATCTGTGCTGTTTTGCATTTTGGACTTAATCTAGCTGATCAACACATGTTTTGAGGCTAATCAAAGCTCAAATCAGTTGTCTAGAGTACATGTGAGGTGTTAGGATGGTACAAATCAGATTGTATTAAGTTTAAAAACCTATTTTGATGTAGACTTAAGGCTAATGTGTTATCAAGCTTTAAGCTCTCTTATGTGCTAAGATTAGCAAGTGTTTAGTGGGGGTTCCCATGCTGTTTGGGATGTGGGGTAGCAGCTAAGAAGGGTTTTAAATAGCCTCCTTCACTCTTATATTCATTAGTTCATGAGTTAAAGAAAGGTTGAGTTCAAACTCCCTCTTGTATTTTCTTCTCTTGCTTATCTCTAGCCTAGCTCTCTAGAGTGGTGATCAAGAGTCTCTTATGATCTTTGAGTGGTGATATCTTATCTCAATTGATCCAAAGGAGTGCTCCAAGTGTTCTTGGTGGTGATATCTTATCCAAGAGGGCTTAGTTTATCTTGCTTTGCTCCTTGTAAACCAAATCCGTGTTCTTCATACATCTGCTACTTGAGATCGCTTCTTAGTTTCCTTATTTAGGGACTTAGAAGTGCATCAAGTGGTATCAGAGCTTTGGCTACCCTCTTAGCCAAGCTTCTAACTCCAAACACATTCCTAAACACAAATCCCAAATCTACCCACAACACACTCCCGTGATAAAACACCAACCGTGCCCAGGAAGATTTTTAGCACGGCCGCACCGTGCCTCTAGGACACGACCGTGCCATATTCTAGCCTTTCCATTCCCGTGCCAGAAGTTCAGCACGCCCTGACCGTGCTAGTGAGCATGATCGTACCTTCCTCTTTCCGTTCCAAAACCATAAAATCCTTCATTCAAGAGCCAAAATGTCTTCTAGCACCTCTTTGGAAGGGAAGTTTAAACAACTTCTAAAAGCTAATGCCGAGAAGGATGCTCAACTTGAGTACTTAAGAAAGCAACTTGATCAAGCTATAAGGAGCAACTTGAAGGAGATACAAAGCTCTCACTCGACTAGTGGAACCGAGTCCGTGGAGGAAGACACCAAGAGCAACCCGTTTGCTTCAAGTGACGGTGACGAAGAAAGAAGACCAAGGAGAACGAGAAGAAACAAGCAACCGTATATGGATTTCAAGGTGGAGATTTTGGAGTTTGAAGGTCGCCTTAACCCTGATGAGTTCCTAGAATAGATCAACACCGTGGAGAGGGTGTTCAAATACAAAGAAGTCCCGGATGACAAGAAGGTCAAACTCGTAGCGTTGAAATTACGTAAGTATGCTTCCATTTGGTGGAGTAATGTTGTTGCTAAAAGGGCTAGAAAAGGGAAAGGGAAATTAGAAGCTGGAGAAAAATGAAGGAAAAACTTAGGGCCAAGTTTCTCCCACCCCACTACCTTCAAGACAACTACACCAAACTCCAAAATCTTAGACAAGGTTCTAAAAGTGTGGAAGAGTACACCCGTGAGTTTGAGAAGTTAGTCATAACTTGTGATCTTAAGGAGAGTGAGGACCGCACCATTGTGCGTTACTTAGGGGGGTTGAATGAATCCGAGAGGAATGTTGTGGAGTTACAACACTATACTACCCTCGATGAAGTCTGTTCCCTAGCCCACAAAGTCGAGCTACAAAAGAAAGCCAAACTCAAAAAAAGAGCCTCCCAAAGCCCTAACCCATAGCTACCCTTTTAACAAGGGAAGTTACCCTCCACCCTCAAGACCTCAAAACTCCACCCCGTGGCCTTCAAACCATAAACCCAATGATCCAAAGCCCCCTTCCAACCCATATGAGAAGAGGAGATGCTGCAAGTGCCACGGTTTTGGACACATAGCCTTGGAGTGCTTTCACCATAAGGTTATCACTTTGGCTGAGTACCAAGCCATGGAAGAAGCTGAATGTGAAGAAGAAAGGAGTGACAAAGAGGTTCATTTGATGGAGGTTATGGAGGAGCATATAGAAGAAGCAGACGATGGCGAGTTACTTGTGCTTAGAAGGGCCTTAATGGTCACAAGGGTGCTAACCATGAACAGCAAAGAGAAAACATCTTCCATACAAGGTGCACCATCAATGGCCGAGTGTGTTCTCTTATTGTGGATTGAGGGAGTTGCACCAACGTGGCTTCCACTACCTTGGTGACAAAGCTTAATCTCAAGGCCGAGCCACAACCCCAACCCTACTCTATTCAATGGCTTAAGCAAGGCAAGGGCCTACAAGTTTCTCATCGTTGCTTAGTGTCCTTCTCCTTTGGTAAAAGCTATCGTGATGAACTATGGTGTGACATCATCCCCATGGATGCTTGCCATACCCTTCTAGGAAGGCCTTGGCTTTATGACCGAAAGGTCATGCATGATGGGTTCCTCAATACTTACACTCTTCACCAAGATGGCCAAAAGATCACCTTAGCTCCCTTAGCCCCACAACAAATTGCTAAGCCTAAGACCAAAGAGTCCCCCAAAGATGGGGAGGTATATCTTTATTTCCTTGAGCCTACCCTTAAAGCCGGTCACCATGAGTATAAACCCCTCAAGGAAATGATTCTCTTCACCCTCTCACAAGATGACCACACCGAGACACCCTCACACCCCCTTGCCATTCAACTACTCAAAAGCTTTGCCCATGTCTTCCCCGATGAAATCCCCTCCGGTTTGCCCAAAAACAGACCATCTAACATCACATTGATCTCATTCCTAGAGCCGTCCTTCCTAACAAACCCGCATATAGGATGAACCCCAAAGACACTTTGGAGATTCAAAGACAAGTGGAGGACCTCATTTCCAAGGGCCTCGTTTGAGAAAGCTTAAGCCCTTGTGCCGTGCCCGCTCTTCTTGTGCCTAAGAAAGATGGCACCATACAGATGTGTGTGGATAACCGTGCTACCAACAAGATTACAATCAAATGCTGGCGTCCCATACCTAGGTTAGAAGACATGCTTGATGAGCTCCACGGGTCCAAGTATTTCTCAAAGATAGACCTTAGAAGTGGGTACTATCAAATTTGGATTTGTGAAGATGATGAGTGGAAGACGACCTTCAAAACTAAAGTTGGCCTTTACAAGTGGTTGGTCATGCCTTTCGGTCTCTCCAATGCCCCAAGCACATTCATGAGGCTTATGAACCAAGTGTTCAAAGCCTTTCTTGGCAAGTTCATCACTGTCTATTTTGATTATATTTTGGTTTTTAGCAAAACCAAAAGGGAGCCCTTTGAGCATTTGAAGCAAGTCATGGAGGTCCGTGAATAAGAGAAGCTATACGGCAACCTCAAGAAGTGCACTTTCTTCTCCCTTGAAGTTGTGTTCCTTGGTTACATTGTCTCAGCCGAAGGAATAAGAGTGGATCCGAGCAAGGTTGAGGCCATTAAATCTTGGCCGGCTCCATCCTCCATGCATGATGTACGAAGCTTTCACGGGTTGGCTTCCTTTTATAGGAGGTTCATCCATAACTTTAGCTCCATTGCCGCCCTTATAGCTGAGGTCCTCAAGGGCGCCAAGTTCATGCAGACAAGCCAAGCCCAAAGGTCGTTTGAAGAACTTAAAGACAAGCTCACTCACGCCCTGGTTCTAGCATTGCCTTGTTTTGATAAAGTCTTTGAGGTAGAGTGTGATGCCTCCAGAGTGGGGGTAGGTGCGGTTTTGATCCAAGAGGGCAAGCCACTTGCCTACTTTAGTGAGAAGCTAAGTGATGCAAGAAGGAAGTATTCAACATATGATAAAGAGTTCTTTGCAATTGTTCGGCCCTTAAACATTGGACTCACTACTTGATTGCCAATGAGTTCATTTTGCATTCTGACCATGAAGCCCTAAAGTACATCCAAGGGTAACACAAGTTGAATTCCCAGCACGCCAAGTGGGTTGAATACCTACAATTGTTTCACTTTGTGATCAAACATAAGTCCGGGAAGCTTAATCAAGGTGCAGATGCTCTATCTAGAAGACACCTTCTCTTGTTCCAACTTGGTTCGTGTGTACTAGGATTTAAGCACGTCAAGTCCTTGTACAAAGAAGATGAGGATCTCAAGGAGCTTTATGAATCTTGCCAAGCTCACCCAAAGGGAGACTTCATGCTTCAAGAGGGTTATTTATTCAAGGGAAACCGATTGTGTGTGCTGAGGTGTGGCACTCGGGAGCTTATCCTTAGAGAGATTCATGGTGGTTCACTTGCAAGCCACTTTAGAGAAGACAAGGCATACATCATGGCCAAGGAGCATTACTTTTAGCCTCACATGTTAAAAGATGTCCAAGACTTAATCAAGAGATGTGCCACTTATCAAATGGCCAAAAGCCATGCGCTCCCTCGAGGGCTTTGCACACCATTGCCGACTGCCCAAGGGCCTTGGCTAGATGTGAGCATGGATTTTGTGCTTGGTCTACCACGCACTCAATGCAACAAAGACTCCATCTTGGTGGTGGTAGATTGGTTTTCAAAAATGGCTCACTTTGTTGCTTGCCTTAAGACTAATAATGCTTCCCACATCACCGACCTATACTTCAAAGAAGTTGTGAGACTCCATAGAACTCCCCTTTCTATTATCTCGGATAGGGATTCAAAACTCCTAAGTCACCTTTGGATTTCCCTTTGGAGGAAGTTGGGCACAAAGTTAAAGTTTAGTACCACATGCCACCCTCAAACGGATGGCCAAACCGAAGTGGTGAACTGGACCTTGGGAACCTTGCTACGGGTTCTTATGAGAAAGAACATGAAGGCATGGGATCTCCTCCTAGCCCATGCTGAATTTACGTACAACCGTGCCCCGAGTAGAACTACAAATGAGTCCTCCTTCAAGGTAGTGTGCAGGAGCAACCCTCTCGGTCCACTTGATCTCTTACCTATACATCAAGGGAAGATGAATGCCGAAGCTAGCAAGAGAGTGAAAGAGATCCAAGAACACCATAAGAAGGTCCACGAGCAAATTGAGAAAACCAACGAGAAGTACCAAAGCCAAGCCAATAAGCACCGGAAGCAAGCTTTGTTCTAACCGGGAGACCTTATTTGGGTTCACCTTGGGAAGGAACGATTTCCTTCCAAAAGGAAATCTAAGTTAATACCCCACGTTGATGAACCCTTTGAAGTCCTTAAAAAGATCAATGACAATGCTTACAAGGTTGACCTCCTGGGAGAGTATGGGGTTTCTTGTGCATTCAATATTGCCGACCTCAAACCATACTTCGATGATAATAACCTTAAGAATTTAAGGGCAAATTCTCTCCAACAAGGGGATGATGATGCACCCATGGAGGGCTAGCCAAAGGAGCATGAGCGTGATCAATCCATCAACCCAAGTCCATAAGAGATCAAGGCCACGGTTCAACTTGTCAAGGAATTCCAAGCTGCCCAAAATTCTGGTTCAGCCCGTGAAAAGGTTGAATTTTACTGCCTTGGAACTTGAGTTCCAGGATGGTGGGGGAGATGAGTTTTGCACCAAAAGAAATCATAAGAAGTCATGAATTCAACAAATCAAGTTTCAAGTCATTTGGAAATCATTTGGTTAGTGAACTTCAGCTCCAAAGTCAACTACGCCAGATTCGTTCCCAGCAACACCTGCTGAAGCAATCAACGAATGGATGAGCTACTTCCACAACTGATTTATGGGGTTTCTTGGAACCAAAATGTGTCATAATATTTATCATTACTCCCCCTAAAACATGGTGCATTTTGTCCGAGGCATTTGCCATTAACCAGCCCAAAGCTCACAAAACACCCTTTTAATCAGTTTGCACTGTTTTACATTTTGGACTTAATCTAGCTGATCAACACATGTTTTGAGGCTAATCAAATCTCAAATCAGTTGTCTAGAGTACATGTGAGGTGTTGGGATGGTACTAATTAGATTGTATTAAGTTTGGACAACTATTTTGATGTAGACTTAAAGCTAATGTGTTGTCAAGCTTAACGCTCTCTTATGTACTTAGATTAGCAAGTGTTTAGTGGGGTTCCCATGCTATTTGGGACATGGGGCTGCAGCTGAGAAGGGGTTTTAAATAGCCTCCTTCACTGTTGTATTCATTAGTTTATGAGTTAAAGAACGGTTGAGTTCAAACTCCCTCTTGTGTTTTCTTCTCTTGCTTATCTCTAGCCTAGCTCTCTAAAGTGGTTATCAAGAGTCTCTTATGATCTCTGAGTGGTGATATCTTATCTCAATTGATCCAAGGGAGAGCTCTAAGTGTTCTTAGAGTGATATCTTATCCAAGAGTACTTAGTTTATCTTGCTTCTTTCCTTGCAAACCAAATCCGTGTTCTTCATACATCCGCTACTTGAGATCGCTTCTTGGTTTCCTTGTTTAGGGACTTAGAAGTGCATCACTACAACTGATTTATAGTTAGTTTTGCTTAAAAGTATCCTTGTCAATTGAATCGACTACAATCTCTACTAATCACATAACTCAACATGCTTATTATGTCACGGTAGTTCACATACATACTATTTAACGCACGTCTTTAAGCATATCACAACATATTCATTTGTAATTGCGTTGTTTCCAACACGATGACCCATTTAAGCAACTTCAAGAAACAACTAAGGGGTTGTTAAACATTGGAGTCACTTGTTTAAGTAATTAAGGTGTTGTTTTAGTTATTGTAGTGAATGAGCTACTCTTAAACCAATTACTTGAAGAATTTAATCACTCAAAAGCATTACTGCGATAAGGGTAGTGCATGCTTAAAGTGAATTAAGCGAGCTTCAATCAGAATGACTCCTAGTTCACAAATTATTCAACACGAGGCCTTTGAACAAAAGAAGCAATCTGAAATAGCCAAAGTCACGGCACTTTCACATAGAATTCAGTGACGACATACCCACATAGTAAACACTTGAATCAAAGCCTAGCAAACCACGACTCAATTGAACATCATGCTACAACTAGATTCAGGCAAATAACAAGTAATACATGGCATCAGAACACGAAATTACATTTCGTAAATTCATGAATTTCAACACAACCCAACTCCCTCCTCATGGCACCGACTACGACAGTCCTCAAAACCACTCAGTTTAACCCAAATGATTCACCAACTACTTTCAATTTCTCAACTCATCATAGTTTCAACCTAGCTACTAAATCGGCTATCACAAATATTTCAAAAACATTTGGAAATTAGTAATAGGTTTAGGGATTAGGAACCACCCACCTGGACTCCAAGCTGAAGGACCCAACTTATGGTATGGTTCAGTTGGCACGCATGGGGTTGGTTCGTTCCCTTGCTCCCGACGTCCTACCCGCTGCTTCAGCACCTGACCGGCACCGTCGAGTAGCGACCATGCCGCTAGAAAGACGGCTAACCCTCGCGAACCCTAGTCGTTCGAAGCCTCCTTCTCTCTCACTGCCTGCGCACAAGCCGGTCACCGGTCACTACTGCTAGCGCCGTCCACCTTGGCCACCAAAATCGTGCCCCAGTCGCCAGAATCATGCCCCAGTCACCAGAATTGCTCCCAGCTCGTGGTGCTTTAAGTTGCTCTCATTCACCCTCGATCTGTCCCTTCGTTCTCCGGTTCGGGCATTGCAGGTCTTTGTACAACCGGGCGGTCCCCGGTGTGGCACCGTCGTCGTCGCTCCGCCTGGCCAACTCCCTTCTCTCCCTCTCTTTCGCTCAATCTCTCTCTCCTTTGGTGTTGGGGGTGTCGGCTGGGTGCGAGCCAAGATGGTGCCGCCACCGTCGCCGCCATGCCTCTCTTCCCTCTCTCTCGCTGGTGGTTCGTGGGGCTGGGGTAGAGAACCCCCCCTTTTTTTGGTCCCTCTTCGAAAGCCAGGAAGAGGCTTCAACCCCTTTTTGTTCTTTTCATTTTTTCCCTTTTTTTTGTTTATTTGGTTGGTAGTTTAGTCACACTCGCTAAACCTACTTCGGTCCTAGATTATTCGGTTTTGCTAATCTCAACCCCATATACCCTCGCTCAATTGCTTATTTCACGTCATTATGACTTGGCTAAATCTTGATGAGTTCACTAATTTCATGAAATTGCGTAGTTAGCAAAGGAAAATTAATAAAAACTATTCACATAATTATTACACCCAGTTATCACGCAAAAATTAGCCTAATATAGCTAACTTAATCAAATAAGTTAATGAAAATAGTAACTCGAACGATTAGCCTGAGGTTAAAAACCAAGGGTATTACATTCTTCCCCCCTTAAAAGAATTTTATTCTCAAAATTCCAAGGTTCACAGTTCAATCAAACATAAGATGCACACACGCACTATGATCTACACGACTTGCATTAAGGTTCAAAATTTCATTTGGCAATCAACTGTATCTTTTAAATCGAAAGAAAAAGGACTTATGGTATCCAGTCTCCTCCTCACCAATCCTCGTCAAGCGTCTACTCACTCTATATAGGCACCGAGGGAAAACGCATCGAAGAGGGGCAAATGAGTTGGCGTGGAAAACCATATTAAACTTATTTAAAAACGAACACTGATACTCAATTAGGTAGACACTAGTCGTGTGGTGAACAACAATTCTATATATATGCATCATTAAGAATCGGTACCTAAAGGTATGCTAGTTGGGCCATAACATTTTATGGTTATATACTGGTAGCTTCTTTCTAAAATATGAGTTCAAATCACCTTTAATATCAAAACGGTTAACTTGGAGACTCCTATAACACACCAGAGTAATGAGGGCATCACATAGCATCACGTAGCGTAACTTTAGTATAATCTCATCGTATAGAGTTAACAATTCAGCATTCTCAAGCCTAAGAATCATAAGCAACATGAACTCATCTAGACACATATATAGCAAGTAATTCACAAGAGGGAAACATATGCACTGATGCTCCTATGTTTATACATCGACCCTAGCTAATTTTTAGGTCTTTCATTCATGGCAACTTATACAGGACATGTCAAGGTCATACGAAGGCGGTTAGCTTAATCAGGTTCACTTGAAAGCATGAAGGTATCAAATCATTCTAATTTTAAATCAAACAGCCAGGAAGCTACCGCATCACACCAAAGTAGTACATCGCATTACATTAGCTTAATCATAATGGTTGACCTAACGTAAAGTCCTACCCTCAAGCTTCCATATGGAATTGGTTTTGCTCTAAGTCATGAAGCCATGTAGGTAAATTACACGCCCATGTAATGAGGATGGCAAAAGTATTTACCATTATATAGTCAAACAACACTAGAACACCTCAATCAAACACTTTAGCTGCCATGTTTCACAACTCTAAGGACTAGGTGGTAAAGTAAAGGCTCGCATATGACCATAAGTACACCTACACATCATCGTGTCACATGAAGCACATAGACATCTGCGTATCCAAACAAAAGTTGGCCCCTAAAGTGCAAGGTACTATCATGTTATCCTTAGTGATACTAAGATATGTGATGGTGAGCACATGTGAATGCAAATTCTGATAGTCACTAGGTCGTGTATTAAACATATGCGCATCCGGCCACTCAAGCGATAACATCAAGTAATAAAAGTAATACCCCAACGATCTTATCATGTAATAAGCCACACATATTAGACCGTGCAGCCAACTCAACTACATCCTATGCAAGCTCAAAACAGGAACCAAGAAGCCTATTTACTTAATAGTTCACTCACACAACTAGTCAATGAACCAATTCCTATAATGCATCAATGATCGCGCATAACGAACATGAACATCTATACGTATACTGACATGGCCATAGATGCTCTACCATGCTACGTTTCTTACACATGAGGTATACCTATCTTTAGATGTGGACTCATGCAAATATAACTCTATTGTCATCTGGTCACGTATTACATACGTCATGTTCAATCACTTCAACTATAGCATGGGAAGACAGAATTGATGGACTGTAAATGATGATTTGAAAGTCATTTTGTGCAACTAACTGCATAAATCAAATCGCTCAACTAATACAGTCATATATTTAATCAAGTTTAAACCAAGCAATAATCGAAAACTCATTTCTTAACTTTCGACCACAAACACATCAACAACCACTCACAAATGTCCTATCTATAGGTACTCCTATGGCCTCCTACAGCACATGAGGCCATATTCATTTCTTAAGACCTAAAAACTCATGGGGTTGCCTTATTGGGAAATGCCTAGACGTGTAAAGTCACGTGCAACCCCCATTTACAACCTGTGGTCAACGGCATGCCTTAAAGCTCATCCAGATTTAGGAAAAATTAGCATCCAATAGGTTATGATTGTTTAAGTATGGTCGATATTAATGGTTCTTTAGGTATGTGTCAAGGTCTTATGAGACACACGTGTCCCGTTAGTGATCCTAGGAGTCTTATCGTGTAGGTCGCTCACCTTAGTAGGGATCGTCTACTATGTAGAATTCCTAAGTCTGCTAGGTCCTCTCTCCTTTGCACTTCCTAGGTGTATTAGGGTTTATTCCAGCTAAGACATTGGCGCCCCACATCGCGAATAACAATTCATATGATAGAAAGCGAGTAATGCACTATACAGGCAACAATGACAAAGATGGAGAATGACAGGTACACTTACGCAATGTTCAGTGAGACCCTACCGCTGGCACTTAATCCTTCAGGCATGCATACAAAAATATCCCCTAATTTCCTTAGGTAATTCAAAATTCATAAGAGGAAGTTATCATTGAGTAGGATTATCGATCATAGCAATTGGTCTTCAATCATTCCTCTCCTAGTCGATTATGAATGATTCCATCGATGTACACATCTTAGCACGCACACATTCACAGGCAACATCCCAACACGCATAAGAACATGTACTTGTGAACCTAGACTCACTCATTATCACTAAGGGAATGCGAGTCTTTTGGTGCAAGGTAAAACTGAACTCAGCAGCCAGAAGGATATTAACATTTCAAAATCTTAAACTTCAAAGGTGAAAAATAGGTTATCCATTTTTAGTCTCTTCTCTACCATCTCTAAGTTCGTCTATTCTCTCTATTATAGGGCCCGAGGAGCAATCAGCATGTAGGTCAAACAATGAGCTTGGAAAAAGATTTTCAATCGTTCGAGTTTAAATCAACGTGCTTTAACTTTTGATTGTCTTCTCAAGGCACATAGATAAATGTTTTACTATTCGAACCATCACTTAGCTCACATAAAAAGGCACAAGTTAATTGGGCTCACATTCTAACATATGCACATTTATCTGGTCGGCGTAACCGAATCACATAACAGTCAATCAGTTTAGTCAATTAGGATGTTAGGAACACATTACACCAATGGAGAACCCACAATACCACCTCAGGGCATAAGGAGCCATTTAGCTCCTATACTAATATATAGCTCGCCACTTTTAATCAACCAGCCCACTCGAGCCACATATAAGTCGCAAATAACCATGCCATAAGGTACACTTGCATACCAAGTATGGTGTATGTCGCATTATTGCAACGCTATTCCTAAGCGACTATATGAAATGCAAGGCTCAGGTCGCGCTTATGGTCGCAGGACCTTGCTCTAATACCATATGTGACACCTCTAACTCCTAGGGTTATAAGTATCAATGATTTCTTAATTCCTACTTAAATTCTGGGGCAAAACGGATAGAGTTTCGCCTAAAAATGGGCTAAAACCAGGTTAAAGCCTTACATTAAATCCCTGTAATGAATAGAAGTGTAAAAAAATACTAAAATAAGCTCAACGGCTACACACCGAGGTTCACAACTCTACGAGCCACTCGCTCGAAGTATACTAAACAATAAAGTTCAAATATAAAGAAGGAAATAAAAGATACAACTCACAGATCACACATCCGGAGTACTGGGGTTTACATCCCAAAAGAAAATGAACAATTTCAGCTATAAGATAAATGATAAATCAGATGGTCGGCTTACATAGCGTAGCAGAGCGGCTTCTAGACAATATGCATTACATGGCTTCAGTAACTAGCTTACATGCATTCAAGAACTTAATTTACATAAGAATATGTTACTAAGCTCATGATTTAACTATAAAAGCATATAAGTCTACTTCCAGGGCAGCAAGATAGGCTCCACCTTGGCTTACGTGAACCACTTCTACCTGTCACTTTAGGAACTTGGGGAAAAAGGGGAAAAGATAGGAGATGAGCTAGCACATGCTTAGTGAATGACTCCGAACCTCCAAAAAACAAAACAGTTGCACGTCATACTTTAAGTAGTACTTAGGCACACAATCTGATATATATAATATCATATAATATACATGTAGGGTCTTCCACATCTATTGTACCTCAATAACATTTCTAGTGCGACGGTAACCCTATACTCCTTCTAATTCATGCCCAAGGTGCCTAACTTACCTGATCTAAATCTCTTATAGCTTATTAGTAGTAATTTCATGTTATTTCCACATAAGATCGCACAATGTAAGCACAATGCCACATAACACGCAGGCAAGATTCATTAATAAGCTATCTCATGCAACAATTCATGTATTGGATGAGATAGAACATGTAGTTCACATATAAGCACCTATTCAAGGAGTTCAAACAAATGATCACATAAGACTTCTTTTTGTAAGAGAACAAGATTAATGCATATCACTTAAATCGATGAGACTTCTTATAAAACCATCGTTCTGCGCTTGGCAGATAATTGAAACTCAATAAAAACTCTTTTCAAGAAAATATGCACATTTTTAAGTCTTTATACCAATATCACCCTCGAATGAGGCATTCACATCCTGTATCACGTACGAAATCATTTTCTTTGGCATCGGAATCTCATATCTGTGCTAGGTATGGGTGAGGCTGTCACTCACGTTCTATCATACCAATGAGATCATCACTCATATTTCAAATTATCTCGTCAGGATCTTGCAGGGTTCCCACTTCTGGGTCTACTCCTAGGGTAATATACTACCCCGTCAGGGCCTTCTAGGGTTCCCACTTGTGGGTCTATCTCCTTAGGGATTAGAGTTCCTGAGAACCGGGTATTCTCCCTAATCATTATTCATGCAGCATCATTTTCCTAGTCGAAAATGTTTTAGATGCATTTCACCTCTAAATGCATCCACATTAGAACTTTCATTGCATCACAAACAATGACATTCTCATTCTCATGAGGCTCAAAGCCTTAATGATTTCACATTAACTTAGAAAGCATAAAACCACTCATTTGGTAAAATATGCTTAAAACGAGTTAATCTTTGCATATTCATTCACTCTTCAAAACAGTTGGTATGGAAACTCATTTTTACACATTAATAGTTGTATTCATACATGAATATCTTGTTTTCTTTACATTTCCAATGCAACAGTCATTTCATAACACATTTTGCCTCAAAACTTGCATTGCATCATGTCAGTGGCACTTTCATTCTCATGAAGACTAAACACCTTAATAGGATCATTCAACTTTTGAAAAGCATACAACCATTCATCTTGTCACATTATGCTTCTAAATGAGTTAATGGCAAAATACACATTCATTTTTCGAAGGAAACATCATTAAAACTTGAC
>JAKOGI010001921.1:91309-128809 GCA_029747015.1 Carnegiea gigantea
GTGATATGTGTGTGAGCTAAGCCTTGCCTACCCAGTGCACTTACACGAGATGCTTAAGCACAGTAAGTAGAGATTATACAAGGAGCTTTCTTTCACAGAACATGCACATTCAACTTCATATGCTCGATGCATTATAAGAGTATGGCCAGATATTGCTTGAAATCGCTTTCAACTGTGCTTAGGAACCTTTTTCATTAGGCATTCATAGAAATTTTCCTTTCTTTCTTTGAAAAACACTTTACTTAGCCTCGTAGGGCTCATAAAAACTCTTTTCTTAGAAATCTTAAGGCTCATAAAACTCTTTTCTTAGCCTCTTTGAGGCTCTTATTTTTTAAAGGAATATCTTTCATATTAGTCCTATAATGACCCTTAAAAACTTTCTTTCTGAAATTCTTAAAAAGGCAAAACGCCAACTGCTTTTCTTATTCATTAGGAAAATACCCTCAGCATAAGATCATTGTTTATTAAAAGAAACATGCATAACGATTTGATCACATAAGTGAGGAGACCAAACTCTTAGAGGTACTTTGTTCCTGCCATCCCGAGCCGGCCAAGCTTGAGTGGCAACAAACGCGTATCCGGACAGACATCATACTATGCTGAGACATAACTTACATACTGAGACAGGCGGGATTCAACCCACCATCCCTGAGTCATCTTAACATAGCTTATGTCATGCCAGGCGGGATACCAAGCCACCATTCCTGGCTCTCAGACTTAAGCTTAAAGTTTCCAGAGTAGCTCCTTAACGTACACATAAACATAAACATAATTACTTGCACATATGCATACTTATACTTATTCATATATATGCTTATCTACCACAATAGCCCATAACCCTACCATTGGTTATGGTTCTTTCATTTTTAACTTGGAAACCCTTTTAAAATAGTAAAGAGTTTGCTAACTCGTAATCAAAACTCATTCGAAACTTAAAGTACTTAGCTAGCATAAAACTCAAACTAAGTTTCATAATAAAACTCTTTCAGTTGCCCTTTTCACTTCGTTTCAATCCTTTTTGAACTCAAAGGAGGAGACATGAATAAACCAAAGCCTTAAAACATTTTCGAACTCACTTTTAATTCACTTTTAAACTTCCTAAACTTATTGACTATTCAGTTGGGTCCGTTACTGATTAGTTCGATGATTTAAGATCATTTTAGGCTACAAACATCTTACAAACCAACAGGCAATTGGTGAACCTTTAGAAACATTCAAAATGGTGAAAACATGCTTTTAACGACCCTTTTAAAGATTACTAAGTTCACAAATCATTCACATAGCATCATTTAACAATTTCAAGAGGGAAGGGTTCGACATATGCCACATTCATAACACTTTATAATCCAACTTAGCAGAATAAGCCACACATGGCCTCGCAATTCACACGATTGCGGTAAATCACAACCCAGGCTCCCTCCTCACATAACAACCAAACACAGGAAGCCTCGAACCACTCATAGTTCTACTTCAAACCATCCAACTGCTATCTCGATCTCAATTTCACAATTTAGCATTCTAACCCCTAGTTCATACTGAAAAGCGGTATGTAAACTTGCCAATGCATAACTTACTGAGCAAGCAGATATAATTCAGCAATGCACTACAGCCAACAGTTATAACCATATATACATAAATATATATGCATATCGCATTAACTTGAAACAAACGCTTAGCAAGCTGAACTAAACTCACAGGGTATGAAACTCGATTACATTCATGTATTACAATGAAGAGGTAAACATATACATTTCAACATTTATAACTTATTTCCAAAGCTACAAGCATGATTTAACCAAATAAGTAGACATCGATTCGAGGTGTTCATTTATTATTTCGAAGTTGCTTTTCAGCTATAAATTAACTAATCACACAAGTATCGATTCTAAGCATTCATATTTCATTTCGAAGCCATTAATCGAGCATGAATTAACTCAGTGTACATGTGTCGATTCTACACATTCACATTTCATTTCGAAGCTATTAATCGAGCATGAATTCACTAAGTGTACATGTATCGATTCTAAGCATTCACATTTCATTTTGAAGCTATTATTCGAGCATAAACTAACTTAATTAAACAAACATCGATTCGAATACTAACATGTTAATTCAAAACTGCTTTTTAAGCATGAATTAACTAATTACGCAAACATATTCTGATCTATGCACAATTTATTTCTAAGCATCTTTAAGCAGCCTAACATGCATAATTTGAACTGAGATTAATTCGAACACAGGGCATGCTTAGCAGGGTCACAGCAAGTAACTTCTGAACTTAACATGCAGCCTATTCATGCATAATTAAATGCAAATTCAATCAAACAGAAACATTCCCCTTTCCCTGTTCATACTCCCAGTGAACATAGCTAATCCAAACTAACATGCAACATCAATCGGAGTTCACACATTTTCAAAAGTACTAATACTTAGGAGACGAGAAACATCCACCTTAGTTCCAGGTTGGAGACTCATTCGAAGGGCTTTGGGCTTGCATTTAGGTGCTCAAAACTCCAGCTTTTGACTCTTTGCTCCCTGACCACACGAACGGACCCCGAACCACGCCTAAACTCGTGCAATTCGAACCTTAAATTCAACCCAAATGCCCACTCACTGGCTAGAACTTGTGGTGGGTGCTTGAGGTCGCAAATTACTCCCAGTTTATAGAGGATTCGAAGCATCTAGAAGTTAGGTTGCACAACCAAGCTTTGGCTCGCATCTGGGGCATCGAATCGCAGCCCAATTCAACTGAAATCATGCTGGGTTGTTTCCGATTTTACCCAGATTTCACATCAAAAGGTTGGTTTAATGATGGGGAGGCAAAATCTGGGGGATTTCCAAGCTAAGTTGAGTGAAAATTGGGGGTTTTAGGAGCTTGGTGGTCGCACATGGTGATGGAGGAGGAGGAAGAAGATGCAGAGTAGAGAGAGAGAGAGAGATAGGGGGTCGGGGTTTCGCATGGGAAGGGAGAAGAAAGGGGCTGGGCGCCCCTTTTTTACAAAAATGCCTCTCCCGCTTTTCTTTTGTTCTAAGTTGTTCAATAAATAGCATCGCTAGTCTGATTTCATACTTCATACTCTAAACCCAAATCGACAATACGATCCCTCATCGATTATTTGTTCCCAAATACATCAGGGTTCGATTTAATAACTAACGAAATAATTTTAAGGTTGACAACTTAATCGTATTCGGGAAATAACTAAATTAAACCATCGCCACAATTTAGCATGAATTAAATTCCAAAACTAATAATAATAATAATAATAATTCTCTTTTTAATAAAATTATCACTTAAGTAGGCTCATCGATAATAATTTAACTCATATAGTTAATAAAAATACGATTTTACGACGCAAAAAGGCCATACGACACGCTTAATGTAAATTAGGGAACGCGGGCGTTACATTCTTTCCCTCTTAAAAGAATTTCGCCCTCGATTCTCAAACTATATTCAGTCATACCTAAAATGTGCACACACATGACACAATTTACACAACTTGCACTAATAATCCAAAATCTAGTTCTATAATTAGTTGAAAACCGGAAAAAGGCTTATGGTATCCAGTCTCCTCTTCGCCAATCCTCTTCAAGCGTCTGCTTGTTCTATTTAGGCGTCGAGGGCAAATCGCATTGAAGAAGGGTAAATGAGTTGGCATGGAAAACCATATCAAACTTGTTTTAAAAATAAAAATAGACTTTCAATCATCTAGACTCAATCCGCATAGTAATAACAACTCTATTCATATGCATCGTAATGAATCGAAATATAAAAGTAAGGCAATTAGGCGACGATATCTCACGGTCACATACAAGTGGTCTCACTCTAAATCATGAATTCAAGGCACTTTTAGGTTCGAAACACTTAACCTGGGGACTCCTGTAACACATTAGGGTAACAAAGACATCACATAGCACCACGTAGCCTCACTTAAGCACAACAGTATCGCATAGACTCAGCAATTCAGCATTTTCAAGCCCAAGAATCATAAGCAACATGAAACCGTCTAATACGCATATAGCAAGCAAATTACAAAGCGAAAGCATATGCCACTGACATTCCTAGGGTCTGTGAGTTATGGGCTTACACGCTTTCGCTGCGCCACTCTGATCAATGTAGAATACAAGGGCAAGAAGAAGCACATGCAAGTTTCTATAGCCACCTCATCATGCATTCAGATATGCGTGTATGCAATTATTCAGCTATAATATAGAATCATAGAATTCAAGGGATGCAATTAACGAGTCAGAGGTCTCGCCATGCTATGAATTACAAAGGTTAAATCATCTGGCTAGTCCAATCACATGTTTAACCTAACTCAAGTCAAGCAAACACCAAGAAGTGCAATAATTCATTCACAAAACACATATCTGCTCATGAACACATCAAGCAACGAATGCATCTTGACAAGTGAGTATTCAGTATGCCTAGTTACACATAGAAGCTTATGCTCATAGAACAAGGCACGAACATCATTGTAAAGCAAATGCAAGTCTTTAGACGTAACAGTAAGGCCTAACTATGGAACTAGAAAGGTCTTTTATGCGAAAGAAAAACCTTACTCACTACTTAGTTAGGATCTCAACTTTCAAGGTTTCTATGTTTCGAAAGGAGAATGGCTTAACTGCTTCTAGCTTATTCCCTACCAACCATTGAGTGCGTCTGCTCACACCACTATAGGGCCTGAGGAGCAAATCGTACTTTAGGGGCAAAGATGAGCTTACAGTTAAGGCTTTTCCAATCATTTGAATTCAAATCATGTGTTCTTTAAACTTTTAATTGAAATCACCAAAGCTTATAAGCGAAACAACTTTGATTGAGCTATCACTTAACTCATTCATGAGAATACAAGTTATTTGGCTTATACTCTTAGTAGTTCGTTCATTCACTCGGTTAATGAGCTCACTCTAGCCGCACCTAAATAGGTAAACGGCTAGTATTCACATAAAACTCACATTTGCACACCAAAGCAAGCATATATCACATCATCATGAATGCGTTCCTAGATGACTAAATGAAATGCTAGACTCAGGCCGCAGCTTGTGGTCGCAGGACCTTGCTCTGATACCATCAATGTAACACCCCCAGCCCCTACGGCCAGGAGCGTTACATTTTCTTAACTTTCGACTTAAATTTCGGGGCAAAACGGATAGTGTTTCCCCTAAAACCTGATCGTTTCCAACCTTAAAGCCTTATAATAAACCCATGCAATCAACGGAAGCATACAATATTTTAAAATAAGCCCAACGGCTACGTGCCAAAGTTCATAACTCAGCGAGCAACTCGGTCAAAGTACTCAAATAATATAGTTCATTAATAAAGAAGAAATGAAATATACAACTCAACGGTTCACACAACTGGAGTATTAGGGTTTACATCCCAAAACATAACTAACTTTGACCAAGAAGACATCTAACTAATTAGATAGTTGGCTAATGCGGCCATACAGAGTGACCTTTATACCATATGCATTACATGAACTAGAATAGTTGGTTTACATACGTTTACAAACTAAGAATACATTCTATAACATCATCAAGCAGTGAGACTACTTCACTATAGGCACACTTGACTCCCTTTAAGCAAGGTAACTTCCATTTCAGTATAACAGACTCAACTTCTTCCCGTCATAAAGAAAACCTAGGGAAAAAGGGGAAAGAATAGTGGGATGAGAAACCACATGCTCAGTGAGTGTCCCCTGACCCCCTTAAAACCAAAACTGTTGCAAGCAATAATATCTTTAATAGTCACACATCACGTATTCATACTTTACTATCATATTAGGCATTCATAAAACCCTTATGGAAAGATCACTAAGCATAAACTTCATTTTAACCACTCACACACATTTCTAGGTTCCTGAATGACTAAATTCCTTTACTAACAAGCAGTCAAACACATAAGCAAGCAATGAGGCTAAGCACAGAACTTTCTTTCATAGGTGACGTGATATGCATGTGAGTTATGCCTTGCCCACCGAATGCACTTACATGAGATGCTTCAACACAGGAAGTAGAGATTATGCAAGGAGCTTTCTTTCACAGAACATGCACATTCAATTTCATATGCGCGATGCATTATAAGAGTATGGCCGGATATTGCTCGAAATCACATTCAGCTGTGCTTAGGAACCTTTTTCATTAGGCATTCATAGAAATTTTCCTTTCTTTCTTTGAAAAACACTTTAATTAGCCTCGTAGGGCTCATAAAATCTCTTTTCTTAGAAATCTTGAGGCTCATAAAGCTCTTTTCTTAGCCTCTTTGAGGCTCTTATTCTTTAAAAGAATATCTTTCGTATTAGTCCTATAATGAACATTAAAACCTTTCTTTCTGAAATACTTAAAAAGGCGAAATGCCAACTGCTTTTCTTATTCATTAGGAAAATACCCTTGGCGTAAGTGAGGAGACTAAACTCTTAGAGGTACTTTGTTATTACCATCCTGAGCTGGCCAAACTCGAGCGGCAACATACGCCTATTCGGACAGACATCATACTATGACAAGACGTAACTTACATACTAAAACTTCAGGCGGGATTCAACCCACCATCCCTGAGTCACCTTAACATAGCTTATGTTACGCCAGGCAGGATACTAAGCCACCTTCCCTGGCTCTCAGACTTAACCTTAAAGTTTCTAGAGTAGCTCCTCAATGTACACTTAAACATAAACATAATTACTTACACGTATGCATACTTATGCTTATTCATATATATGCTTATCTAGCACAATAGCCCATAACCCTACCATTGTTTATGGTTCTTGCATTTTCAACTTGGAAACCTTTTTAAAATCGTAATGAGTTTGCTAACTCGCATTTCAAAACTCATTCAAAACTTAAAGTACTTAGCTAGCATATAACTCAAACTAAGTTTCGTAATAAAACTCCTTCAGTTGCCCTTTTTCACTTCATTTCAATTCTTTTTGAACTCAAAGGGGGAGACATAAACAAACCAAAGCCTTAAACCATTTTTGAACTCACTTTTAGTTCACTTTTAAACTTCCTAGACCTATCAACTATTCAGTTGGATCAGTTACTGATTAGTTCGACAATTTGGGATCATTTTAAGCTACAAACATCTTACAAACCAACATGCAATTGGTGAACCTTTAGAAACATTCAAAATGGTGAAAACATGCTTTTAATGACCCTTTTAAAGATTACTCAGTTCACAAATCATTCACATAGTATCATTTAATAATTTCAAGAGGGAAGGGTTTGACACATGGCACCTTCATAACACTTCATAATCCAACTTAGCAGAATAAGCCACACATGGCCTCGCAATCCACACGATTGTGGTAAATCACAACCTGGGCTCCCTCCTCACATAACAACCGAACACAGGAAACCTCGAGCCACTGATAGTTCCACCTCAAATCATAAAACTACCATCTCTGTATCAATTTCACAATCCAGCATTCTACCCCCTAGGTCATACTGAAAAGCAGTTTATAAACTTACCAATGCATAACTTACCGAGCAAGCAGATATAATTGAGCAATGTGCTATAGCAAACAGTTATAACCATATATACATAAATATATATCCATATCGCATTAACTTGAAATGAATGGTTAGCAAGCTGAACTAAACTCACAGGGCATGAAACTCGATTACATTCATGTGTTATAATGAAGGGGTAAACATGCTTATTTTAACATTCATAACTTATTTCCAAAGCTAAAAGTATGATTTAACTAAATAAGCAGACATTGATTCGAGGTGTTCATTTATTATTTCGAAGTCACTATTCAGGTATAAATTAACTAATCGCACAAGTATCGATACTAAGCATTCACATTTCATTTCGAAGCTATTAATCAAGTATGAATTAACTCAGTATACATGCGTCGATTCTAAACATTCACATTTCATTTCGAAGCTATTAATCGAACATGAATTCACTAACCGGCCATGTATCAATTCTAAGCATTCACATGTCATTTCAAAGCTATTATTTGAGCATAAACTAACTTAATTAAACAAACATCGATTTGAATGCTAACATGTTAATTCGAAACTATAGGCATGAATGAACTAATTAAGCAAACATATACTGATCTATGCACAACTTATTTCTAAGCATCTTTAGGCAGTATAAAATGCATAATCTGAACTGAGATTAATTCGAACATAGGGCATGCTTAATAGGGTCGCAGCAAGTAACTTCTGAACTTAACATGCAGCCTATTCATGCGTAATTAAATACGAATTCAATCGAATAGAACATTCCCCTGTCTCTCTTCATACTCCCAGTGAACATAGCTAATCGAAACTAACATGTAACATCAATCGGAGTTCAAACATTTTTGAAACTACTAATACTTAGGAGGCGAGAAACACCCACCTTGGTTCCAGGTTGGAGACTCATTCGAAGGGCTTTGGGCTCGCATTTAGGTGCTCGAAACTCTAGCTTTCGACTCTTTACGCCCTAACCACATGAACGGACCCCGAACCACGCCTAAACCCGTGCAATTCGAACCCTAAATTCAACCCAAACGCCCACTCACTGACCAGAACTTGTGGTGGGCGCTTGAGATTGTGAATTACTCCCAGTTTATAGAGTATTCGAAGCAACTAGAAGCTAGGTTGCACGGCCAAGCTTTGGCTCGTGACTGGGGCGTCGAATCGCAGCCCAATTCAGCCGAAATCGTTTTGGGTTGTTTTTGATTTTGCCCAGGTTTCACATCAAAAGGTTGGTTTGATGATGGGGAGGCGAAATCTGGGGATTTTCGAGCTGTGCTGAGCAAAAATTGAGGGTTTTGGGAGCTTGGTGGTCGCGCATTATTAAGCCAAAAATCATGCATGGTTTTAATAATTATTTTGATTATATTATATATTATTGCATCTAATTTACTTTATTTTATATATTTTTTAGGTTAGGCATTAATAAGATAAAAAGGGAAGAGCAGACGTCAAAGTTCGGGCTTTATACGCTTGGCTATAAAGACGGTCCAAAATTAATAATTCATGAAAAATATTATTTCCATAATTATTTAATTGGGTTAGGGTTTCAAGAGTTGGAGAAGAGCTAGAAGTCCTAAGGGAGAAGGAAGAAAGGAAGAAAGAAAGAAAAAAACCCTATTTGCTAACCCTAATTACCATCACCCTCACCATAATAAAAGGAATCGATGGCAGCCCCATCCTCTCCTATTGATGGAGACCATCATGAACGGTCCAAGGACCATCAAGCCCAGCCCAAGGAAGACCCAATCAAGCTTCAAGAAGTCAAAGACGTGGCAAAACTCTGTAGAAAAGTTTTATTCCTTCCAGAAGAATTAGTGCCCGATTCGTCCCTGCGGAAGGTAATTTCTGTGGCAACTTTTGGACAAGCTCAAGTAGACCCACAACTTGAGGGCCCATGTGCTTTGGAAGCTTAAGATTTCAGCTTTAAAATAAGCCCAAGTTTGTTTAATTTGGACGTCATTTGATTGGATAAAATATCACTCAAAGGTACATTATTCTGATCCAGTCCAGTCTGAGATAGGTGCATTGTTTGGGCCATAACGTTTACACTGCTTATCCAAATTGAGCAAATGAGCCCATTCTGGAAAATAGACTTCCAGGGATTTCTACCAAGCCCAAGAACGCATGTTTTGGCCGAGGATTCTGGAAGATATACTCTGTTGAAGTTAAGGCAGCTGTAAGAATTAATTCTGGAAAAGTGAAGAGTCTTCGGTTACATGTGTTTGTGTGGCTGATATTGTGCACGTTTTGGAGGCTTCTAGATGGAGATAATCAGCTGATAGAAATCCTATAATATTCCTTGTAACCTCCCCCACCCCTTTTATGATGAGTCTTTTCATTTTACTTAGTCTTTTCATTGGCTAGTTTTAATTGTTAGGAGTTGTTGAGTCTTTTAGTTGTCTTTTGCTGAGCTTATAAAAGAGGAGGGGCGTGTGATGCTTGTCATTCAGATTGTATGAGATTTCCAAAAGCAATACAAGTACTTTGAGTGTGTTTCTCAAAAGTGCATCTAAAATTCCTAGTTCTATATCTTGAATTGTGGCAAATTCAAGTGGTGTTCTAGGTTCTCTATCTTCTCCATTGGAGTGATTCCTCGATTAAGACAAGAGAATTAGCCCAAGATCAAGTCATTGAGTGGCTCTGTGAAGGATTATCTCAATTACAAGATCTTATTCTATCCTTTTCTTGTGTGGTGAAGATCTTCTTCCATCTCATCCATCTTTCAATTCTCTTTTCACTTTGGTTTGTTTTGAGTTTGAGTTTGATTTGGATCACTTTCCACGCACACATACATCAATTGGTATCAGAGCCAAGGTTTTTAAGAGACCCACATCACACCCAAATACATCCCAAAAGTCAAAATATAAAAACACCCCTGCAACAGCTTCACCCACAAACCCGAACCTACGCACGGTCGCCCGTGCCAAGGAGCACGACCGTGCCTCCTTCAAAATCTGCATTTCACAAGTCGAAGCAAAGCACGGCCACCTCGTACCTCACTGCACGCCCGTGCCACCTTCCCTAGCAGCATTTTCTTCCCCCAAAGCACTTCAACATGTCTACTAAGTCTACAAGAAGCGATCAAGCAAGAGTAGAGGAGTTGGAAGCCCAGGTTACATATCTCCGGACACAACTTGGCCAACTCTTAGAGGAGAAAAGAAGGTGGGTTCATAGCCCTACACCCTCTCACCCTCATGAACCGGTGGTCGAATCTGAAGAGGAAGTCCTTCACTCCCGTGCCAATTCAAGTGATGAGGAAGCCCCATGGAGACGAAAGCAAGAGGCAATATTGGTGGTGTCCGAATTGACATCCCCGAATTTGAAGGTCAACTTGACCCGGATTTGTTCCTCGATTGGTTGCATACCATTGAGCGAATCATTGAGTACGAGGACATCCCGGAGGACAAGAAGGTAAAACTTGTAGCCCTTAAACTTAGAAAATATGCTTCAATTTGGTGGGCTAATCTTGGAGCTAAAAGAGCAAGGAATGGAAAGGGAAAAATCAGAACTTGGGCCAAAATGAAAGAAAAGCTTAAGGCCAAGTTTCTTCCCTCTCACTATGTGCAAGACAATTATCTCAAGCTCCATCGACTCAAGCAAGGATCCAAGAGTGCGGAAGAATACACTCGGGAGATTTGAACAACTCCTACTCAAATGTGATTTGAAAGAAGACGACTCACAAACCTTGGTAAGATACTTGACCGGTCTTGATGAGTCCATTGCTCATGTAATTGAGTTGCAACCCTATTCATCCCTAGATGACTTGAGTTCTCTAGCCTATAAGGTAGAGCAACAAAAGAAATCTAAGGGAAAGAGCATCTTGTCCAAACCTCTTTCTCGTCCCCACTCCACACAAAGACCTCCCTACTACCCTCCTAGACCTCAAAACCCTCCACAAGCCAAAAACACCACTCCAACCCCTCCTAAGCCCTCCACACAAGAGCCCAAATCCAAGGACAAGGTTCGATGTTTTTGTTGCCAAGGAATGGGACACTATGCCTCAGAGTGTCCAAACAAAAGGATTGTTTCCTTAGCAGAATATCAAGAAGCATGTGAAGAACATGCATATGAAGAAGAAGAAGGAGAACATTTTGAAGAAGGAAGCTTGGAAGAAGTTGAAGAAGGCCCCGATGAAGGAGAATTGCTAGTCATCCGCCGGGCATTGAGTGAATTTGCCACTCAAGAAGACATGGAGCAAAGAGAAGCTATATTCCACACAAGGTGTACCGTGGGTAACAAGGTATGCTCCCTCATTATTAATGGTGGAAGTTGTGCCAATGTTGCTTCCAAGACTATGGTTGATAAGCTCAAGCTGCAAGTCTCTCCTCGCCCCAATCCCTACACCATTCAATGGTTGAACCAAGGCAAGGGTTTGCAAATCACTCACCGATGTCTTGTTTCTTTTTCAATTGGGAAAAATTATAAGGATGAGATATGGTGTGACATTGTCCCTATGGATGCTTGTCATATTTTGTTGGGTAGACCGTGGCTATTTGATAGAAGTGTCATCCATGATGGTCGGATGAACACTTATTCTTTCCAAAAAGACCACAAAAAGATTACCCTTACTCCTCTCAAAATTCCCTCCACCACTAAACCCAAAGACAATCCTCACTTGGATGTCTTTCTCACCACTCTCCTCAAATCCGAGCACCATGAATTTGAGTCTTTCAAAGACTTGATTCTTCTATAAGAGGAACCTAAGCCACCATCTCCCACACATCCACTACTCACCCCTCTCCTTCAAACCTACCATCATGTCTTTCCACAAGAGATCCCACATGGCCTTCCCCCTCCTAGATCCATTCAACACAAGATAGACCTCATTCCCGGTTCCGTTCTTCCCAACAAGGCGGCCTATCGGATGTCTCCTAGTGAAACTCAAGAAATCCAAAGACAAGTAGATGACCTCTTGTCCAAGGGTTTAATTCAGGAGAGTTTGAGTCCATGTGCCGTGCCCGCCCTCCTTATTCCTAAAAAGGACGGTAGCATGCGCATGTGTGTGGATAGTCGGGCTATTAACAAAATCACTATCAAGTGCCGGTATCCTATTCCAAGATTGGAAGATCTACTTGATGAACTCCATGGAGCCGCTATCTTTTCCAAGATTGATTTACGAAGTGGCTACTATAAAATCCGGATCTTTGAAGGTGATGAATGGAAAACCGCCTTTAAGACTAAAGGAGGTTTGTATGAGTGGCTTATGATGCCATTTGGGCTTACTAATGCCCCTAGCACTTTCATGAGGCTTATGAACCAAGTTCTAAAGCCCCTCATTGGCATTTGTGTTGTTGTCTACTTTAATGATATTTTGGTCTATAGCAAGACCGAAGAAGAGCATGCCCAACACTTGCAACAAGTTTTGGAGATCCTTTCTCAAGAGCAACTCTATGGCAATATGGAGAAATGTTATTTCTTCACCCCTCAAGTGGTATTCTTGGGTTTCATTGTGTCCGCCCAAGGTCTTCAAGTTGATGATAGAAAGATCAAGGCTATCCAAGAATGGCCTACTCCTACATCTATCACTCAAGTAAGGAGTTTCCATGGCCTAGCATCATTTTACCGGAGATTCATCCGAAATTTCAACACCATTGTGGCTCCTATGACCGAGGTAATTAAAGGCAATGAATTTTCTTGGAACGAGCAAGCACAACAAGCCTTTGAAGAGATCAAGAAGAAACTCACTAGTGCTCCCGTCCTGGCCTTGCCCGATTTTGCCAAAGTTTTTGAAGTTGAATGTGATGCATCCGGGATAGGAATTGGAGCTGTCCTATCTCAAGAGAAGAGACCCATTGCCTTCTTTAGTGAGAAGCTCAACGATGCCAAGAAGAAGTACTCCACCTACGACAAGGAGTTTTATGCTATCATTAGAGCATTGGAGCATTAGCGTTATTATCTTGTTGGAGGAGAATTCATTCTCCATTCTGATCATGAGGCTCTCAAGTACATTCAAGGGTAGCACAAACTCAGCCCTAGATATGCTAAATGGATAGAGTATCTTCAGTCCTTCCATTTCACCATCCAACATAAGGCGGGGACTCTCAACAAAGGAGCCGATGCACTCTCTCGTAGGTACTTGTTACTCTCCACTTTGAGCACTAAAGTACTTGGTTTTGAGATTGTGAAAGACTTGTACTCCAAAGATGATGATTTCAAGGATATTTTTGAGAAGTGTTCTAAGCACCCCCATGGGTTGTTTCACTTAGAAGATTGGTTCCTATTTAAAGGCTCACGCCTTTGCATTCCTCAATGCGGATTTAGAGAGCTCCTTATCCAAGAGCTAAATGGAGGAGCCCTAGCCGGCCATTTCGATGTAGAGAAGACAAGAGCAATGTTGAAGGAACACTACTATTGGCCAAAGCTGTCAAGAGATGTAGAGCATTTCATCAAAAGATGTTCTACTTGTCAAATGGCTAAGAGCCATGCGTTGGCCCAAGGCTTGTACTCCCCTCTTCCTATTCCTCAAGCCCCTTGGGAAGATAATTAGTTTGGACTTCATTACGGGTTTGCCTAGAACCCAAAGGAACAAGGATTCCATTATAGTAGTTGTGGACCGATTTTCCAAGATGGCGCATTTCATCCCTTGCCACACTACTAATGATGCTACTCAAGTGGCTAACTTGTACTTCAAGGAAATTGTGAGACTACATGGCATTCCCAAGAGTATGGTATCCGATCGTGACCCTAAGTTCCTTAGTCACTTTTGGCTCACTTTGTGGCGTAAATTGGGTACTCAACTCAAGTTTAGCACAACATGTCATCCCCAAACCGATGGACAAACTGAAGTCACTAATAGGACTTTGGGTACTTTACTACGAGTCCTTGTGAAGAACCATTTGAAGAATTGGGATGAGTTATTGCCCCATGCCGAGTTTGCATTCAATCGAGTGCCTAGCAAGTCCACCCAACTCTCTCCTTTTCAAGTTGTCTATGGCTATAATCCCAGGAGTCCGTTGGATCTTATTCCTATTCCCACTCCTACAAAGCTTAGTTGGGAAGCCGAGAAACGAGCCAAGGAAATTCAAGAACTTCATGCTCGCGTTCGTGACAACATAGCCAAGGCTAATGAGAGAGCCATGCAAAGCGCCAACAAGCACCGGAAAGAGGTACACTTTCAGCCTGGAGACTTGGTTTGGATTCACCTGGGAAAGAACGTTTTCCTTCTAAAAGAAAATCTAAGTCGATGCCTCGATCCGATGGGCCCTTTGAGATCCTTGAGAAGGTTGGGCCTAATGCTTACAAGGTTGATCTTCCCGGAGATTATGGAGTTTCAGCTACATTCACTGTCTCCGACCTTAGCCCCTATTTTACTGATGAGCCCCTTCCTACTTTGAGGGCAAACTTTCACTTACCCGGGGGGAATGATGGAGACCATCATGAACGGCCCAAAGACCATCAAGCCCAGCCCAAGGAAGACCCAATCAAGCTTCAAGAAGTCAAAGACGTGGCAAAACTCTGTAGAAAAGTTTTATTCCTTCCGGAAGAATTAGTGCCCGATTCGTCCCTGCGGAAGGTAATTTCTGTGGCAACTTTTGGACAAGCTCAAGTAGACCCACAACTTGAGGGCCCATATGCTTTGGAAGCTTAAGATTTCAGCTTTAAAATAAGCCCAAGTTTGTTTAATTTGGACGTCATTTGATTGGGTAAAATATCACTCAAAGATACGTTATGCTGATCCAGTCCAGTCTGAGATAGGTGCATTGTTTGGGCCATAACTTTTACACCGCTTATCCAAATTGAGCAAATGAGCCCATTCTGGAAAATAGACTTCCAGGGCTTTCTAACAAGCCTAAGAACGCGTGATTTGGCCGAGTATTCTGGAAGTTATGCTCTGTTGAAGTTGAGGCAGTTGCAAGGATTAATGCTGGGAATATGAAGAGTCTTCGGTTACATATACTTGTGTGGCGGATATTGTGCACGTTTTAGATGCTTCTAGATTGATGTAATCAGCTGCAAAAATCCTAGAATATTCCTTGTAACCTCCCCCACCCCTTTTATGATGAGTCTTTTCATTTTACTTAGTATTTTCGTTGGCTAGTTTTAATTGTTAGGAGTTGTTGAGTCTTTTAGTTGTCTTTTGCTGAGCTTATAAAAGAGGAGGGGCGTGTGATGCTTGTCATTCAGATTGTATGAGATTTCCAAAAGCAATACAAGTACTTTGAGTGTGTTTCTCAAAAGTGCATCTAAAATTCCTAGTTCTATATCTTGAATTGTGGCAAATTCAAGTGGTGTTCTAGGTTCTCTATCTTCTCCATTGGAGTAATTCCTCGGTTAAGACAAGAGAATTAGCCCAAGATCAAGTCATTGAGTGGCTCCGTGAAGGATTATCTCAATTACAAGATCTTGTTCTATCCTTTTCTTGTGTGGTGAAGATCTTTTTCCATCTCATCCATCTTTCAATTCTCTTTTCACTTTGGTTTGTTGATTTGGATCACTTTCCACGCACACATACATCACCTATCATCTTCTCACGCCTCAACCCTCTCATCACCATAATCCCTCCATCACCTTCTTCCTCTTTCCCCCTTATCATCTTCTTAATTAATCCACACCTACCCCCAATCATCCCTCATTCATGCATTAACATCCTCACCAATCAACCACGCGCAACCTCCAATCACCCCTCACCACCAAAACACCAAATCTCACGCATAATCATATTTCTCATCCATTCTTCCCCATCATCATCAACTTCAAACTTGATCATCATCATCCTCAACTCAACACCCTCATCACACGCCAATATCACAATCAAGTCACGGCCCTTCTTCTTCTTATTTTGATTTCTATATATTTTTTTCTTTTTTTGTGTTTAGTTTACTATTAAACATGAACCCTTTGCTTAATTATGATTTTATTTTTAATATGAGTGAGTAATTTTTTTGTGCTTAGTATAATCTATTTGAAACCATGCTAAGTTGATTATTTTGAAACACATTTCATACTTTATTATCTAGTTGATTTATATTCATGATTCTATAGTGATTAGTATTTATCGTTCATGATATTCGTATTATATTAACTAGAATGCATGCTAGTTAGTTTAATACGAATTCATATGATAGTTTAAAGGACTTTAATGCGTAAAAGTTATCGTTTTTAAGCAATAATATCACCCTAATTAATCATGGACGGCTCAAACCCATCTCTTTTAATTAGGTAATTGTATAGATCTTTGTTAAATCAATTTGCCGGTAAATTAGTTATAAAGCATTAGATGATGTTTTTCTAATATGTAATGCTCTAGTTTGATTAAATTCTTGCGCTGGTGTAAGGGTTATCAAATTAGTAGGGTTTATATTAGGGTTGGACCTAATTAAACTATAATACAAGAAAAAATGGGGAAGATTCGCTGGTGGGTGTCTTCTACAGTTTAACTCATAGATGAAATCGACTTGTGTGTTAATGATAAATATTAATTTGCATGGTGGATATAGATTATGCTAAATATTTTTCATAAATTTGATATCCTTTGAAAATTATTTGTTGCTTTTAGTTAATTTGTTTAGTTTGTCAATTTTTATCCTTCAATTATTAGCTTTAATATAAATTCCGTTTACCCCTCCCCAAAGAGTAGTCTTTTAGGAGTCTCTTGGTAATTTTAGATTAGTTAGATTTTGATTTTTAGAGTGATTATAATTTTCAGATTTAACTTATATTCTGTTTTGCCATTTAATTACCGGTTTGTTAGGAACTTGGCTAAAATAGTTCCTTTCATTTTTTTTCAAGTTTTAATGCATCCTAGGGTTTATATAGTGTCCTAATTAGCCTCTATTTAATTTCGAAATTTTTGAAAATTATTTGATAATTTTTCAGAATTATTTCGTGAATTGGATTTGTGCAGGTTTTTATTTCAATAAATCTGAAAATTTTGTTTTTAAATTTTGTTTCATGTTTTTTAGGTGTTATTGAGTCCAAACAATTATATCCTTAAATTTGGATAATTTGGTTAATTAATTTTATATTTATATTAGTGCAGTTTAATCCTTTTCTAATTTCAAATTTAATTTTCTGCTTTATTTTTCTAGAATACTTTTTTGTTTAAATTTTTCTACAGTTAAATAGATATAATTATGGAGTTACAAGATTATAAATTTGAAGAATATTAGTTTAGGTTACTGCTTGTGATTTTTTTATATTAATTTCTGTTTTTAATTTTCTGTTTCACTTTTTAGTTGATTATTGTGTTATTATTCTGTTTTTTGGTTTTCTGGATTATTTAGGATAGCTATTTACTGTTTTATTTTCAGAATTAAATTTAGAATATTTAGGAGTAATATTAGGTATTTGTCTAGATTTTTATTTATTAAATTTGATTTATTTTAGAATTACAAAGAGTAGAAACAATAAATTAGAGTAGTAAAATCATTTAGAATTAAACTAGCCTTTTGACATAATCTTTCCTCATGGGATCGATCCCTACTTATCAATGCTATAAAAATTATTTATAAATCGAAGTAGTGGTTAAATTTGTAACTCTATGACAAGCTTTACAAATTTTGGCGCCGTTGCCGGGAAAAGAAAATAAAATTATTGGTTTACTTCTATTTTATTTTACTACTTTTATTGTTTTGTTTTAACTCTAGTATTTTAATTTTTGCAGATTGCCCATAATGTATGAGATTTAGGAGTCGTAAGGAAATTAGAGAGGACAAAGAGCAAACATTAGTAGATAAAAACAAAGAAGGTTATCCTAACTCTGTAGGTCTTAAGATTAGAGATGTAAGAATGTCTACTCTTCGAGAACTTGCCGCCTCTAACCTAGAAACCCAACCCATGTCCATTACTTATGCTGCATTAGATAAACCTCCAAAACTGAATTCTGGATTCATCAATCTGTTACCTAAGTTTCGTGGACTAGCTGGAAAGGACCCATACCATCATATTAGTTAATTCCTTATTACATGCTCTGCTATGATGCCTGAGGGGATTCCTGAAGACCAAATTAGGTCGGGAGCTTTTCCTTTTTCTTTGCTTGGTAATGCTAAAGATTGGTTGTATTACATGCCTGCTGGATCTTTCTCTACATGGACTGCATTGCATAAATCACTTTTAGAGAAATTTTTTCCAGCATCCCGAATTGGATCTATTAGAAAGGATATATGTGGAATCAAACAAATAAATGGGGAAACTTTTTGTGAGTGCTGGGAAAGATTTAACAAACTGTGTGCTAGTTGTCTCTAACATCAAATAACTAAACAATTGTTGATTCAATATTTTTATGAGGGTTTGCTTCCTATGGATCGTAATATGATTGATGCTGCTAGTGGGAGGGCTCTAGTTAATAAAACTCTAGCAGAGGCTAGAAACTTATTCAATTTAATGGCCCAAAATACTCAGCAGTTTGGTGCTAGGAAGTCACAAATTAAAAGGGTTAATGAGATTGGTTCTAGTTCATCTGTAGAGAGTCAGTTATCTTACAGTACTGCAATGTTGAATAAGATTGTTACTGGGGGAGTGCAAAAAGCAGTCATATGTGGCATTTGTTGTCTAGAGGGGCGTCCTACTGATGCCTATCCTACACTTCAAGAGGGTAATGTTAATGCTGTCTATTCTAACCATGGTCAAAGGAGGTATGATCCCTATTCTAACACCTATAATGAAGGATGGAGAGACCACCCTAACCTTAAGTATAGCCCTCAAACCAATGCACCTGGTTTTGACCAAACATCTCGTCAACCTTCTAATCAAGATAGGACCAACTTCCTACTAAAACAAGTCCTTAAGACGGTGGATGATAGATTCCAAATTTTGGAAACAACTCTTAAGTAGGTTCAAGAGAAACAGACTGCAACTGATATCATAGTTAGCAACTTGTAGGCTCAAATGCAAAATAGGTTAACATCTCAGCCTTACCCTAACCCTAAGGAGAATGTTAGTGCCATGACACTTAGGAGTGGCAAAGAGTTACAAGAGCCTAGGAAGAGTAGAGAGGTTGAGCTTGAGTTAGAGGTTAAAGGAGCTGAACTAGAGTTAAATATAGATTCTAATCAAACTACTAGGGAAATAGGAGAGAAGAAAAGAGAACCTTATAAGCCAATTCCACCCTTTCCTAGTAGATTTCGAAACCCTACTTCTAAGGTGAATGAGGCTAACCAAGAGATCTTAGAGACATTGAAGAAGGTAGAAATCAACATACCTCTCCTTGATGTCATTAAACAGGTGCCTCGTTATGCTAAGTTCTTGAAAGAAATATGTACTACTAAAAGAAAGTTAGTAGGGAATGAAAAGGTAAGTGTGGGGGAAAATGTGTCTGCAGTTTTTCAAAGGAAACTTTCCCCCAAGTGCAAAGACCCAGGTGTGTTTTCTGTTCCTTGTAAGATAGGAAATCTTTAGTTTGATAAGGCTATACTTGATTTGGGTGCTTCCATTAATGTTATGCCTAAGTCTGTTTATGACAAACTGAACTTAGGAGAGTTAAAAAAAACTGGTGTAGTGCTTCAGTTAGCTAATAAGAGCAGTATTTACCCAGGTGGAGTGTTAGAGGACGTCTTAGTCCAAGTGAATAAACTTGTATTTCCTACTGATTTTTATATGATGAACATGGGGGGTGCATGTCATGATATTCCCATCTTACTTGGCAAACCATTTTTGAAAACAGCTAGGACTAAAATTGATGTGCATGAAGGAACATTAACTATGGAATTCGATGCTGAAGTGATTAAATTTAATATTTTTGATACCATGAGATTTCCTGCTGATGTGAATTACATGTATGCACTTGTTATTGATAACTTGTCCCAAAATATCTATGATTTATCCAATGAAGATGGATTTTTGACCGTGCTTACTAAGAGTTTTGATCATACTAAGTTTCGAAGAATGCCCTACCAGATTAATGATGATCTAGTGGAAGAGATCCAACCAGAGGATCCAGGAGCTTCATGAAGTCGAGCCAACGACTATAAACAAAGGTGCTGGTTGGAAGGCAACCCAACGTTTTTAGGGAAGTACCCATTTAATTTTTCTTTTATTTTCATTATTTCTATCTTTTTGTATGCATTAAGGACAATGCATGAATTAAGTGCAGGGGGGTGCATCCTGCATTTGATTCCTGCAGTATTTATTCTTAAAAAAAAACACAACAAAAATCAAGAAAAAAAAAATTTTTTTTCTCTCACAAATAATGCATACGATATAAGTTTATGCTAGGCTTGCTTGCTTAAAAAAATTTTTTTTAGCTATTTTTAGTTTATTCTTCTATGAGTGAAAACTTCTGAGCATGCTAGCTGTCATTCAGAGAAGTTTGAGTTAATCACCATATATCTTTTTAATGAGTAACTATCATAATTGTTCATCTTATTTGGTCATATATTATATCCGCTTCAGAGGCAATAAAATGACTTAGCCCATTTCTTAGACTATTAAATTAGTAGAATAACTCATTAAAGTCGGGAATGACAAGTATCCCTTTGAGGCATACGCTACTGGGTGCTACCCTTTGAGGCAATACTGCCACCGGAAAGCTTGCTTCCCATACTAGTGAGTCAATAAAATAAATAAAAGTAATGATGAAAATAAAATGTTTGCTCCAATATCTCTATTCGGGTGAGTGGAGACAGGGAGTGTTTAATCTCTAAAGTCCCTATATGGGTCTCGAATATGTGCGCTAGTGGAGCTTGAAAAAAGAATACAGAAGAAGAAGAAAAAAAAAGGTACAAGGCAAGTTTTAGAATCAATTTCAATGAGTTATTCTTTCTAATTCAATTGTCTCTATAGCCATACCGCACTTCAACTTTTCTATCGTAAATTTTTTAGACCTCTTGATCGGTGTATGCATACTTAAAGAGATGGATAATTATTGATCTTGTTATTTCATTAAGGAAATGTTGTGAGGTTGATGAATAAATTCTTTGATAGTAGTTGGAAGTCTAGTAGTTATTCACTTGTTGGAGGAAAAACTATTTAATTTTCAATAAAACTGTTTTTAAGTATGAATGTCGTAGTTATGTAGGACTTTATAAGAAAGAAAGAGGATTAGTTTTTTAAGTCGAGTCTAAGGTTTCTTTGCACGAGGACGTCCAAAGTCTAAATGTGGGGGAATTTGCTAAGCCAAAAATCATGCATGATTTTAATAATTATTTTGATTATATTATATATTATTGCATCTAATTTACTTTATTTTATATATTTTTCAGGTTAGGCGTTAATAAAATAAAAAGGGAAGAGAAGACGTCGAAGTTCAGGTTTTGCACGCTTGGCTATAAAGACGGTCCAAAATTAATAATTTATGGAAAATATTATTTCCATAATTATTTAATTGGGCTAGGGTTTCAAGAGTTGGAGAAGTGCTAGAAGTCTTGAGGGAGAAGAAAGAAAGGAAGAAAGGAAGAAGAAAATCCTATTTACTAACCCGAATCACCATCACCTTCACCATAATAAAAGGAATCCACTACAGCCCCATCTTCTCCTATCATCTTCTCACGCCTCAACCCTCTCATCACCATAATCCCTCCATCACCTTCTTCCTCTTTCCCCCTCATCATCTTCTTAATCAATCCACACCTACCCCCCTATCATCCCTCTATCATGCATAAACATCCTCACCAATCAACCCCACGCAACCTTCAATCACCCCTCACCACCAAAACACCAAATCTCACGTATAATCATATTTCTCATCCATCCTTCCCCATCATCGTCAACTTCAAACTTGATCATCATCATCCGCAACTCAGCACCCTCATCACACGCCAATATCACAATCAAGTCACGGCCCTTCTTCTTATTATTTTGATTTCTATATATTTTTTTCTTTTTTTGTGTTTAGTTTACTATTAAACATGAACCCTTTGGTTAATTGTGATTTTATTTTTAATATGAGTGAGTAATTTTTTTGTACTTAGTATAATCTATTTCAAATCATGCTAAGTTGATTATATTGAAATAAGTTTCATACTTTATTGCCTAGTTGATTTATATTCATGACTCTATAGCGATTAGTATTTATCGTTCACGATATTCGTATTATATTAATTAGAATACATGCTAGTTAGTTTAATACGAATTCATATGAGAGTTTAAAAGACTTTAATACGTAAAAGTTATCGTCTTTTAAGTAATATTATCACCCCAATTAATCATGGATGGCTCAAACCCTTTTCTTTTAACTAGGTAATCGTATAGATCGTTATTAAATCGATTTGCTGGTAAATTGGTTACAAAGCGTTAGATGATGCTTTTTTAATACGTAATGCTCTAGTTTGATTAAATTCTTGTGCTGGTGTAAGGGTTATCAAATTAGTAGGGTTTATATTAGGGCTGGACCTAATTAAACTATAATATAAGGAAAAATGGGGAAGATCCGCTGGTGAGCGTCTTCTACAATTTAACTCATGGATGAAATCGATTTGTGTGTTAATGATAAATATTAATTTGCATGGTGGATATAGATTATGCTAAGCATTTTTCATAAATTTGATATCCTTTGAAAATTATTTGTTGCTTTTAGTTAATTTGTTTAGTTTGTTAATTTTTATCCTTCAATTATTAGCTTTAACATAAATTCCGTTTACCCCCCAAAGAGTAGTTTTTTAGGAGTGTCTTGGTAATTTTAGATTAGTTAGCTTTTGATTTTTAGAGTGATTATAATTTTCAGATTTAACTTATATTCTGTTTTACTGTTTAATTACCGATTTGTCAGAAATTAGGCTAAAAATAGTTCCTTTCATTTTTTTTCAATAAATCTGCCTCTATTTACTTTCAGAATTTTTGGAAATTATTTGATAATTTTTCAGAATTATTTCTTGAATTGGATATGGGCAGGTTTTTATTTCAATAAATCTAAAAATTACGTTTTTAATTTTTCTTTCATGTTTTTTAGGTGTTATTGAGTCCAGAAAATTATATCCTTAAATTTGGATAATTTGGTTAGTTAATTTCGTATTTATAATTCTTTTCTAATTTCAGATTTAATTTTCTGCTTTATTTTTCTACAGTAATTTTTTGCTTAAATTTTTCTGAAGTTAATTAGATATAATTCTGGAGTTACAAGATTATAAACTTGAAGAATATTAGTTTAGGTTACTGTTTGTGATTTTTTTTGTATTAATTTTCTATTTTTTATTTTCTGTTTCACTTTTTAGTTGATTATTGTGTTATTATTCTGTTTTTTAGTTTTCTAGATTATTTAGGATAGCTATTTACTGTTTTGTTTTCAGAATTAAATTTAGAATATTTAGGCATAATATTAAGTACTTTTCTTTAGATTTTTATTTATTAAATTTGATTTATTTTAGAATTACAAAGAGTAGAAATAATAAATTAGAGTAGTAAAATCATTTAGAATTAAACTAGCCTTTTAACATAATCTTTCCTCGTGGGATCGATCCCTACTTTCCTATGCTATAAAAATTATTTATAAATCAAAGTAGTGGTTAAATTTATAGCTTTATGACAAGCTTTACACGCATGGTGATGGATGAGGAAGAAGAAGATGCAGAGTAGAGAGAGAGACAGGGGGGTCGGGGTTTCGCGTGGGAATGAAGAAAAAAGGGGCCGGGCGCCCCTTTTTTACAAAAATGCCCCTCCCACTTTTCTTTTGTTCTAAGTTGCTCAATAAATAGCACCGCTAGTCTGATTTCGTACTTCATACTCTAAACCCAAATCGACAATACGTCAGGGTTTGATTTTATAACAAACGAAACAAATTCTAAGGTTGACAACTTAATCGTATTCGGGAAACGACTAAATTAAACCATCGACACAATTCTGCACGAATTAAATTCCAAAACTAATAATAAAAAATATTATTAATAATAATAATTCTCTTTTTAATAAAATTATCACTTAAGCAAGCTCATCGATAATAATTTAACTCGTATAGTTAATAAAAATACGATTTTACGACGCAAAAAGGCCATACGACCAGCTTAACGTAAATTAGGGAACACGGGGTTACACTCACCACCGGAGAACTATCGGCCTGTCATTGGCCATGCCAACGCCGCCCAGCCGCCAAGACGGCCACCATCTTCTCTTCCCACTCCTTGCCTTCCTCTATTTGAGTGGGGAAGTTGAAAAACCTTAATCCCCTTAACTAATTTTTATGGTTTTTATCATTTGATGCTTGTAATAAGTGTTGTTTTTACATTAAATGAATGGAAAATTTATAGTTCTCTTGAATTTGAAGCATTGAGATTGAGTTGGTGATGTTTAAAAGTGGAAGCATGGTGACGGTAGATTAGGGTCTGTGGATTAAATGAAAATTCAAGCTTGAGTTTAATACTGTAGTAGTGTTTAAGTGAATTTTAATGAAGATTGAATAGGATTAATGGAGTATATGTGTGTATGATGTTGGATGTGTCTTGTTGCCATAAATTAAGTCCTTTAATATGTCATTTGAACTTTTATCAACCTTGTTCTCTCAAATTAATCCACTTCCATCATCTTGGAATAAATGTAAGTAGTTAAAGAAGGATTTTCGAAATTTACTATGAAAAAAATCCATGCTTATCCTAATGATTGCATTTCGTATTGGGATGGAAGGAAAAACCAATATGAATGCAATAAGGGTCACATCTCATGATGGAGAGACACAGACATAAAATTGTTACATCAAATTTTATGCTATTTTCCCTTATTCCGATGCTACTTGGGATCTACAAGTCCTCTAAAATAGCTAAGGATATGATTTGGCATCATAAATGTAGGATAAAGGATGGCATATTTAAGCATCCTATAGATGGTAAAGCATGGAAAGATTTTAATGAGAAAAATCCTACTTTTGTGTTAGATCCATGTAATGCTAGATTAGGCTTGCAAGTGATGGATTTAATCATTTTCATATTATGCGTAGTACCTATAGTACTTGACCTGTGTTGTTAATTCCCTATAATTTGCCCCCATAACTTTACATGAAATAACCCTTTATCATTCTTTCTATGATCATTCCGAGGGGAAAAGGGACTTCATATGGATGTTGATATTTTTCTTCAACCATTGATAAAAGTGTTGCTATAATTATGGAAAGGGGTGGATGCATTTGATGAATACACTAGGATGCATTTTAAATTGTGGGGAGCTCTTCGTTGGACTATTAATGATTTTCTTGCATATGCCAATTTACCTGGAAGAAGTATAAAGGGTTTGTTTAGGTTGTCCATCTTGAACAAAAGGCACATAAGCAGTTTAATTAGAAAATAAACATAAGATTTGTTACATAGGTCATAGACTATGGTTGCCCAAAGATCATCCCTTCAAATATGATGTTGCTAGATTTGATGGGAATGGTAGAGCATGGTTGCGCACTAGAGCCTCTTAGTGGAAGTGCTATTTTAGTAGAGTTACAGAGAACTACATTTATATATGATAAGGGTGAAACTCAAAATATGGACACCGATAAAAAGGACGAGCAAGAAATATGGAAAAACGTGAGTATATTTCTCGATTCACCATATTGGGAGTTCAAAACTATCTCCATAATCTAGATGTCATGCATGTTGAGAAGAACATATGTGATAATTTGTTGGAGACATTATTGAACCTTGAGGCAAAATCTAAAGATAAGTTGAAGGTGTGAAAAGATCTTTAGAAAATAACATAAAAACTTCAGCTCATTATACTACCAAATGGCAAATACAAACTACCAAACACTCCTTACACTTTGTCATCTAAAAAAAATACATGACTAGTTAGTGTTTTAAAGCATCCAGGAATACCATATGGGTATACAAGCATCATATCCTGTTGTGTTAATTTAAAGGAGCGCGAGCTGTTCAATTTGAAAAGTTATGATTGTCATATTCTTAAGCAAGACTTGCTTGCTATTCAGAAGCTACATTAAGCTGGAGCTAATGTGGTTATGACACTATGTAGAATGGAGAAACTATTCCCACCTAGTTTTTTCACTATTATGGTGCATCTAATTGTACACTTAACTGAAGAAGTAAAGCTTGGAGGGTCAATATCCAATTGAAAATTAGAATTCACACTTTTTAAATATTAACTCCATACATATATTCACGTATGCATCTGCATCTATTTGATATAGGTTTTTGGTGTCCTTGAAAGCACTTGTACATAATAGGGTACAACCTGTGGGTTCAATGCCCAAAGGATATACTGCTTAAGAGTGTATAAGTTTTTACTCAAGGTATTTTCAAGGAGTGGAAACAGTTTTTAACCGACCACAAAGAAATGATGTTGCCCACCCAAATGAGGATATTGACACTACCACAAGTGCATGGGTGTTGTAGTTAAAAACAAAGTATCCTCTACAGAGACCAAAAGCAAAATTACCAAGTTCTTGCTATTAGAAAATGCTAAGCAATAACTTAATCGAGGATTTTGATTCGGCTATTTCTAATTCACAGTTTCTAACTTCAATCAAGAAAAAACGCTTAGAGATTTATTTAGTTAATAAAGGTATTGGATCATACGATTAATGTGTGCTTTTCTCTAAATTAGATAATTTCGAGGAATTGTAATCGATTTTTAATTTAGTCTACTCTTTCGAAATCGATCAAATTGCCTGAACTAAACCAAAGTGCTCTTTCAAACTAATTTGTCTTAATCTAAGTTCAATATTTTTAATTACTCATGCATCCTCCCAACATGCAAATTTCTCTTTTAAGCCATTGCTATGTTAAGTCCCATCAAGCAATCTAACAATCGAATTTCACCTTTCAGGTCTTCACTCAATTGTCTCAAGGGGTGCAAGCAAATTTGGCTAAGTTCACTCATAACATGATAATTGCTTGATAAAACAAAATCAAACCAACAAGAAAGCACAATTCAATTGAATTAAATTGATCCAATTACACTTCCATTAACAAACAAACCCCTAGATAAGATAAACCACTCACTCATGATTAAAAATTTAACAACTAACCATATGATTCAGTGAGATCTGAGAAGGAAGGCTTGGCAATGGTAGCCTCCAACAAGGTGTTCAAACCACCAACAAAACCGAACTACACGCTCAAGATTCTCACTTGCATATAAAATCAAACTAAAATTCTAACTATAAAAGATAAAAATTGAGAACGGGAATGACTATATATGATGAGGGGCTTTTCCCATTACTGCCAAGGGACGTCCTTTTAAGCAAAAATTCAAACTCTCTCAACCACATAGTCGAAGGGAGATGAAGAGGCTGCAGTTACAAAGGCACCGCGGTCCGTGGCAGCCACCACGGTTAGACCATGGTCTTGGCTGGAATCGAATTTTTCTGCTCTTCTCTTGCCCCATGGGTATAGGGCTTGGGGTACCTTCGTGGCAGGTCATTAACACTCAAAATTGGGGTCAAATGTTGGGTCAAATGATGTAAAATCCTATAAATATCATCAAACAACCATACCCAAGCGTAAATCGGAAAAAGAGAGTATAAAACAAAATATTAGGCTCTTAAAACCCCGAAAAGTGCCATAAAACTACCCTAAAAATGAAGTAACCAAAGGCACTTATCAGATATGTATCTATTTGTCACAGCTAGTCACCTAAAGGAAAGGTGAAAATGGTCGAACTTGATGAATTATGTTGTAAGCAAGCTAATTGATTTGTACTCCTCCACCTTGATGACATTGATCAACACCATAGGTTTGTACGAATAATTAACATAGGCATATGTATGTTAGTCAATTCCATAAAATATTTAAATATCATAGTAAATTTCTTGTTGTTATTGAAATATCATAATAGTTAACTTCTTTGTTTAATGTTCTACATCCTTCATATTCTATGAAAATCCTTATAAACCTACACATGTTGCTAGTTGAGTTATAAGGAAGGGGTAAAGATAGCTGAAAAGGTACTAAGAACGAATCCTGATTCAATTAGAATGTACACTCGCAGTGAAAAGAAAGCCTTGATACTATGTTATCCTATAGGGATGATAAATACAGTCTTTTATTTTATGTTTCTCAATTTTAATTTGATTGATTTATATCACGTTTTTACAACTTAGAGATAATTACAATAGGTTTTTAACATATGGGATTACAAAGCTGATCCACACCTCATTGATAAGGTTTTATTATAGAGACTACAAAATGTAAAAATTGTAAGTTCAACCATTTAGCTTAAAAATCTTAAGTTACATATGTTTTTATGGTAATGGGTTGTTGGATTTGTATTGTGGATTGAAATGCCCTGCTATAACTTGATTCAAATTTACTATTGTATACTTGGTGTGGTTGTAAGATATGGATATCCTTGGACGAAATATATATATATATTATATATATATATATATATATATATTATATATATATATATATATATATATATATCTATATATATATATATATGCATGTCAATTGCAAAACTTGGTATACCACAATGTCAAATTTGAATCAATCCCCCCCCGCCAAATCATCAAATACTATCACATCAACATATGAAACAAATGGAGCTAATAATTCCTGTAGAACCTCACTATAGTCATGTGGCACTCATCACACGTGTTTGAAAATGTAAGAAGGTTCCCTCAATTCTCATTCCATAGACTCAAATCAACCATAAGCTTAGCAAAACTCTCTAATTCACCATCACTAGAATGGAATACACATTAGACAATCATGAGGACTTTTAAAAGGTTGTAATGGGGCCATGAGTAAAGGTAAGAGGGGAATGAATGTTTTGGAAATGTGGAGCTAGAAGCCATAGACTAAGAGCTAAACGTTTCTAACGTGCTCATACGACATTCTCCTTAGACCAATACAATTCATCTACAAAATGCATCCTCAATTAAAGAGATAAAGAATTGAAAGTTATAAATACTTTTTACAATCCAAACAAGGCTAACCCTCTTTATATTATTCCTCCTTTTTTTTCTGTCTTTTTTGTTTTTTTTTTGTTTGTTTTTTTTTCTTGATTTTTTTTTCAAAAGAGTTAGCCATGGGAAATCCATATCAAACTTTGAATTTCAATTCTTCTTTAATCTTTATACAATAAGACAAGGGATTTTTTATATAATACAAGAACATAAATCACTTCTGCAAACAACCAAATCCACCAAAAAGATCTCAATACACCTTACTAGTTCCTAATTAAACTCAATGCACAAGGATGAAATGTTCCTCTAGTCTTGGCTTAAGGGTTGGATAATTGCTAGGCCAAAGGGTATAGAAAGAGGTTCGAATCAATAAAAACAAACATAAGCTCGAAGGGGCTAGTAAAGGATATAATGCGTAGCAAAGGGATGTAATGCATAGTAAGGGTCGTCATTTGGTCATTTGGGTTAACAAGTCAAAGAATGCCTCAATTATATTGCCTAAATACATATGCGAAATGTGATCTTGAATGAGAATCAAGGCAAGTTCTAGAGAAATGATGTCAAGGAAGACTCGCTCACAAATTGACAAGAGACTAAATTGATAAATTAGCCTTTAAAAGCTCAAAGCCTCACAGGATATCTACCAAGGTCATAACTAGCTAATTAGTATACATATGTCAAAATTCATTTAAAGAGTCATGGGCTAATCAACTCACACTCAACATATGGTCAAAACATGAAGCTCATCTTTGCAAACTCATTTTCAAACATTTTGATGCACAATTGGGGAAATTAAAGGATCAATCCAAACCAAAGAAGTGTACCTAATTTACAGAGATCATCATCTGAGGAATTTTTTTCTTTTTTTTTCATTTTTTTCAAAGATGCGTGCTCGTAATAACTAGCTCATGAAAAATACAAAAACTATGAAAAGAAACTATAGATACCTAAAATGAAAAGAAACCTAAATGTACTTCTAATATGCTTCTAACCGCATAAGATTAAAACCTACAATGTAACTCGAAATGCAATCATGAATAATATATACAATACATACACGAGCACACACCAAATCAAATCAGGTATAAGACGGCATCAAATACTGACAAACTCCCCCATGCTTCAATAAAACATTATCCTCAATGTATACACATAGTAGAAAAGGGAAGAACAAGTAAGAAGCAATTAGAAAGAAGGTGGGGAAGGAGGGTGGGGTGGTTGGCCATAAGAGAATGCCAATCTTGCCAGGTCTCTGAACAAGCCTTATAATCCTGGAAGTATTGAGTCTGGGTAGCAAGCATCCCACAGAACTCGTCGCGGCACTCTTGGACAAAGCCATGAAGAGCGGCATTCCCAAAAGCAACATAGGCTCGAAGGGGTACTTGCTCCTCCTGGATGGACCGAAGGGTGGCTTAAAGGTAAAAATAGTCAGTGGGGGTGGTTGGGAAGAAGAACTAGGTCCCGCTTGATGAGTAAATGGGTGTGGAGGGGGTGCAGGTTGAACAGCCTCGGCATCACCAGGTACCCAATAAAGGTTAGCCCAGTGAAGTAAGGTGGTTTGATCAACATTAGGAAGTGGTAGAAGTCGATCCCCATGGTAAATCCAGCACAGACATGCAGCCTCTACGTTGCAAAAGTTTATCAGCTCAAAAGCAACTTGATCAAGCCACTCGGACCCAAATACTCGATCCCCAGGGTTGGGCTCAACACCCAAAAATTTAGCAACGGTACTGATGATGTCACCAATGACTATCCTACCCTTAGCGCTACAGCAGCACTATACAATTGTCTAGCCAAAAATACCCCAAGGTCAAGTTAAACACCATCAAGCATTCAAGATAAAAAATATAACTGAGACAATCTCAGCACATTCAAGCTATCGTCTCGAGCAAAGAAACAGCAAGTAAGGATATACTGAGCTACCCAAATGCAAAGGTTGTGAATATGGGTGCATTTAGAAGAACTAGTACTATACCTAATACTCCTCGAAAGCTCGCCCCAAAATACATTTGGGTTGAATTCTAGGGGGACTTGACAGTTTTGGTAAATCCATGCTAGGTGAAAAACCAAATATGCTATTGAAGGTACCTAAGTTCAACTCATAAAATTGCCCTTACAAATAAAAGAAAATATACCCCGCTTCACATTGAGACCCGTGAGTGACCTCAACATGTAGAGTACTCAGGAATTCTAAGGTAAGGTCCCGATATGTATGCTCCTTAATCTCCATGAAATGTCCCATACCCCCACGAACAACCATCGTATATCATCTAGCAATCCTAAACGGCCTAATAATTCCTCATCATAGTAATGAGTTGCCATAACCATTCGTTCATTCAAGTAAGTATATCTAGCAGCATGGTCAGGGTTAGTTAAACCAAGAGGAAGAGGGATGTTACCTTGGGCTCGTGTGTAGGTGGAAATTCAGGAGGTCCGCTGAGGTCGGGATGGTGCTTGGCCAGATGTTCCTACCTCTTTAATACTCCTTTGTCTCTTGGTGGGTGCAATGGTTGCAAAATGGAAGAAAAATTGAAACTAAAACCTAAAAAATAAGATTTGAGAAAAAAATTGAAGAATTTAAGTGAAAAAGAAGAAGAATTAGAGAGGGAAGAAGGTAGTTATGGAAGATTGATGAAGGTGAGATGAAGTGAGGAAGAAATGGTGGAAACAGGAGATATTTGTGGGAGAAAGAAAAAGATTAAGTGAAAAGGGAAGATTTTGAGTGAAAATGGAGTGAAAATGAGAAGAAATGAGGGAGAAATTGAAGGTTTAACAATGGTCGGTTTAGAGAGAGAATAGGGAGGTAGAGAGAGTGTGTGTCGATGAAGAAGAAGAAGATGAGGAAAATGGATGGTCACCACGAGCAAGAACGGTCATCACAGTTAAAACCCTTGATCGTGGCACGTAGCACTTCACCATGGTCTGTGGGGGTCACCACAGTTCGAGTAAGGTGTCTGCTGGACACCGATTTTTTTTGGTTTTGCTGGTTGGGCACCCCACAGGCCGTATTGGAGGGATGCTGTCCGTGGTGCCCATCATTTTTTTTCTCTCTTTTTTTTTTGTCTTTTTTTTGGTCTTGTGATCCCTTCTTCTTTTTCCTTTTTTTGTGTTTCCGTTCCTCTCTTTTATTCCTTCTTTCGTGCTCTTCTTCTCTCCGCTCTATTTTTTTTCCTTACTATAAAGAACTACTAAAAAAATGAAAATCAAAGCTATAAAAGGGGCTTGGGTTGCCTCCCAAGAAGTGCTCTTTTAAGTTTAAGAGCTTGACCATGCTTCTACATTCAGTCTGGATCGATGAGCATATGGACGGTGGCCTTCTCAATAGGTTGCCCCACAAGATATGGCTTTGGCCGCTGTCCATTGACTGTGAACGTACTAGTAGACTCACTCCACACTTTAATTGCTCACTAGGTTGAACTTTGGTGACTTGAAATGGCCCCAACCACCGGAATCTCAGCTTGCCTACAAATAATCTCAATCTCGAGTTAAACAATAGGACCATGTCCCCTTTTTCAAACCTCTTCTTCAAGATGTGCTTGTCATGCCATCTCTTAGTACGCTCTTTATAGATGCGTGAACTCTCATAGGCCTCCAACCTAAGTTCATCTAGCTCACTCAATTGCAAGATTTGCCTTTCTTCAGCTGCTTTAAGATCAAAATTAAGCATCTTTATAGCCCAATATGCCTTATGTTCCAACTCTACTGGCAAGTGACGAGACTTTTCAAACACCAACCGGTATGGAGTGGTGTCTAGAGGAGTCTTATAGGTTGTACGATATGCCCAAAGAGCACATCAAGCTTGGGTGACCAATCTTTGCTGGATCGATCCACCGTTTTCTCCAATATACTCTTCAACTCCCGATTCGAGAGCTCCACTTACCCAATTTTTGGGGATGGTAAGGCGTAGCAACTTTATGGAACACCCCATATTTCTTCAATAGTGACTTAAGGGGCTTGTTGCAAAAGTGTGTTCCATTGTCACTTAGAAGACCTATCGGTGTGCCAAACCTTGTGAAGAGATTCTTCTCGAGGAACTTGATGACAGCCTTAGAATTATTGGTCGGGGTGGTAATGGCTTCCACCCACTTAGAAACGTAGTCAATCGCCATAAGGATGTAAAGCTTATTACGGGAAGGAGGAAAAGGACCCATAAAGTCAATCCCCCATACTTTAAACAACTCAACCTCAAGTATGCCACTTTGAGGCATCTCATGCCTCTTGGTAATGTTCCCTGTTCTCTGGCATCTATCACAAGTCATGATAAATTTTCTTGCAGCCTTGAAAAGCGTGGGCTAATAGAAACCTACTTGGAGTACCTTTGCAATCATCTTATCCAGTCCAAAGTGTCCAACATAGGTTGAAAGATGGCAATGGTGCATGATACTATGGACCTCATCTTCCAGCAAGCATCTTCTATAGACCCCATCTCCACACAGCTTGTAAAGAAGAGGCTTCTCCCACACATAGCATTTGGCATCAAAAAGGAATTTCTTTCTTTGTTAGTAGGACAATTCTGGAGGTAGCATCCCACACACTTTGAAGTTGACCAAATTAGCATACCATGGGGTGGCTTAGTGGGAAATGATGAGGATTGCTCATCGGCGAAGGAGTCATTAATGGGGAGCTCTTCACTAGGAGTGGCCTCATGGCCTAGGTGGGATAGATGATCGACAACCACATTTGCCAACCCGGCCTTATCTTTGATCTCCAAATCAAATTCTTGAAGAAGGAGGACCCATCGGATGAGTTAGGCCTTGGAGTTGAATTTCTTTATTAAGTGCTTCAAAGCAGCATGATCAGTGAAGTCAATGACCCTAGAATTGATCAAGTAAGATCGAAATTTTTCCAAGGTAAAGACAGCCAATAAGAATTCCTTCTCCTCATGGCATAATTCACTTGAGCCTTATCAAGAGTACAGCTTGTATAGTACATGACATATGGCTTATTGTGCTTCTGTTGTCCAAGAACGGCGCCCACTGCATAGTCACTTGCATCACACATCACCTCAAAAGGTAGCTCCTAATCCAGGGCTTGCATCACTGGAGTCGTGATTAATGCCTCTTTTAACCTAAGGAAAGCACTCAAGCATCCTTCATTAGACTCAAAAGGCACATCTTTGACAAGCAATTGGGTGAGAGATTTTGCAATTTTCGAAAAATCCTTTATGAACTGCCGGAAAAAATCGACATGTCCAATAAAACTCCTCACACCCTTTACAGAAGTTGGCGGTTACAATTTTTCAATCACCTCCACCTTTGCTTTGTCAACTTCAATGCCTTTGTTAGAGACAACATGACTGAGGACAACCCCCTCTTGTACCATAAAATGGCACTTCTCCCAATTTAAAACCAAATTCACATCTTCACATCTTTACAAGACCCTAGACAAATTATGCAAGCAATGGTCATAGGTTGCGTCATGCACAAAAAAATCATCCTTAAAGACTTTCATTATGTCCTCAATAAAATCAGAGAAAATACCCATCGTACAACATTAAAATATAACAGGGGCATTGCATAACCTAAATAGCATTATTCTATAAGCATATGTACTATAAGGACAAGTAAAAATTGTCTTTTCTTAGTCACTAGGATAGATAGGGATTTGAAAGAAACACGAATACCCATCTCAGTAGCAAAAATATGAGTTCTTAGCCAATCTTTCAAGCATTTGGTCAATGAAGGGAAGGGGGAGGTGATCTTTATGGGTGGCTTTATTCAATTTCCAATAATCAATGCACATACACCATCCCATAACAGTCCTAGTGGGAATTAGCTCATTATTCTCATTTTTGACAACAGTCATCGCCCCTTTCTTAGACACAACATAGACCGGGCTTACCCAAACACTATCAGAGATAGGGTATATAACACCAATCTTAAGCAATTTCAAAATGTCCTTCTTAACCACCTCTTTCATGTTAGGGTTCAACCCTCTTTGATGTTCAATTGAGGGCTTATGGTCATCTTTCATTAAGATTCGATGCACACACATAGAAGGATAAATTCCTTTTAAGTTATCAAGAGTATATCCTATGGCTTTATGATGCTCTCTAAGTACTCTAAGCAAAGAGTCAACTTGAGATGCATTCAAACTTGTGTTCACAATCACAGGGTATGTAGAGTTGCGTCCAAGAAATTCATACCTCAACGAGGAAGGGAGAGGTTTTAGTTTTACCTCAAGAGGTTGCTCCTTATCAGACGAGGGTTTATTTGCAGCCTTCAATGGTTCCACCTTAGCAAGGGAAAGGTGAATTGGTGGAGAGGCTTCTAAAAGTTGAACACACACGCTTACTTCGGGATTTTCATCCATTGTAGTGCTATCATTCAACATCAATTGCTCAAGAGGATCATTAGAATCAAGGTTAGACACAATTTCTTATATCAAACCATCAACCACATCAATCTTATTGCACTCATTAGAAATAGAAGGGAATCTAGAAACTTTAAACAAGTTAAACTCCTCATGATCATCCCCCCATACCAAAAAATAGCTTACCGTTTTTCACATCAATACGGCACTCAACGGTGGCCAAGAATGGCCTCCCAAGAATAATGAGGGGTGCGTATCCTCTTCCATTTCTAAAATCACAAAGTCTACCGGCACATACAAATCTCCTACTTTATTGGAACATCCTCTAAAACACCTACCGGGTATTTCACAGAATGGTCCGCCAATTGTAAAGAGATAGTAGTCAGTCTCATCTCTCCTAGTCCTAATTTGTCACACATAGAAATGGCCATCAAGCTCACACTTAACCCTAAATCTTACAAGGTATGGTTTATAGACACATTCTCTCTTAGATAAGGAATTGGAAAACTACCGGGATCTTTAAGCTTAGCAGGAAGCTTGTTTTGGATTGCAGCGCTGCATTCTTCAGTCAAAGCTGTAGTCTCATGCTCTTCTAGCTTTTATTGTTAGATAGAATTTCTTTCAAAAATTTAGCATATGAAGACATTTGAGACAAAGCATTAGTAAATTGGATGTTTATGTAGAGTTTCTTAAGAAGCTCTAAAAACTTCCCAAATTGCAAATCAAGTTTTACATGAGCCATCCTTGAAGAGAATGGCAAAGGTGGGGTGTAGGGTTTTGCAGAAGTGATTTTAGGGTCCATAGAAACCTCATCGGACTTATGCACAACATCATTAATCACATCAATAGAGGGTGTAGACACCTCTTTCTCAATATTCTCAACATGCTCATTCTTATCATGCAAAGACTCATCATTAGTAACGCCCATAGGTCCCTCTAGTTATTTCCCTCCTCTCAAAATCATAGCATTGCATTGCTACCTAGGGTTAGGCTCGGGCTTACTAGAAAGTCTACTTGGGGATGTATATGAAGAGCTAGCTTGTTGGGCAATTTGAGCTTCCAACATCTTATTATGAGCTATAAGCATATCAACCTTAGGGGATAATTGCTTTATATACTCATCTTGCTTTTGTTGTGCCAAAAGCATACTCTCTATCATGGCCTCTAAATTGGAATTTTGGGGAGCTTATAGAGGGAAAGGTGGTCTTTGAAAACTGAGAGGTGGCCTAGCATTTACTGGGGGCATATTCAAAGGGTTTGGATTGGACCTATATGAGAAACTCGAATAGCTCCTACAACCCGGATTATAGGAACTAGAGTAAGGATCATTGGTAGGTCTCGAGTTGAAGTTTTGGACATAATTAACTTTACTAGAGTCTTGGGAAAAAGGACTCCCAACTTGGAAATTCAAAGTCACATGTTCAATAGAACCACAAATTTTATATGGGGGAGGGGTACTAGAATTTACAACATTTACATTCATATGGTCCAATCTTTACGTCATAGCACCAACTTTAGCAGAAAGCAAAGTAAGTGCATCAACTCCAAGCTTACCTCTAACCCGCTTGGGTTGGCCTCGTTCGGTGGACCATTGGAAATTATTTAGTGCCATCTCCTCAATTGAATTGAAGGCTTCATCCTCCGTCTTGTTCATTAAAGTGCCTCCTGTTGCTGCATCTATGGTGGATTGCACTGCTTGAGTAACTCCATTGTAAAAGGTTTAGATGATCGTCCACCTTTGAAGTCCATGATGAGGCTTAGCGAGTCCTTGAATCGCTCCCAAGCTTCATAGAGTGATTCGTCTTCCCTTTGAGTGAAGGTAGTGATTTGCTTCCTTAGACTTGCCTTCTTCGATGGTCGGAAGAATTTGTCAAGAAAGGCTTTAGTTAGCCCGTCCCAAGTGGTGATGGAATCCAGTGGCAATGAATGTAGCCAAGCACGTGCTTGTCCTTGAAAGAAAACAAGAATAGGCGAAGGCGGATTGCATCAGTGGAGACCTGGTTTAA